>JAACNH010001852.1:0-54473 GCA_019447015.1 Hymenochirus boettgeri
CATGTTACAGAGGAAGAAGTACATGGGTTTGTGCAAGTTCCTGTCCAAGCAGGTTAAGATAATAATGACACAATTACTCAGTACAGTGAATATATGCAGGTTAAGATAATAATGACACAATTACTCAGTACAGTGAATATATAAATGAGGAGGAAGAGGAGGAACAAGGGAACCATCTGCTCCGGAGAATTGGAAAATCCCAAGATGAGGAATTCTGTGATGTAACTTTCATTTGGAACAATCACAGTCATGATCCCTGACATGGGAATGAAAAAGGACAAAGTAACTTTTTTGTAATTCAAACATCTGTTTCTACTCAATAAGGTAAATAAGGTTTCTTGACCACCCACAGACAGCAGTAACTAAATGGTGTTATAATATGCATATCTAACGTGTAATGGAGTGATCACGTAATATGCCATGATCCGCAAATAGTCATGTGATTAACATGTGCCTTTTAGCTTCGCGCTATGGAGCAACATTAATTATAGTTTACAGACGGAAAGGCTGCCAGTCGGGGGCGTTATATTGTATTGTAGAAAAATATAAAATTGGAGCCCAATCAATCACAAGTGACCAAGTTTCAAAAGGATACAATGAAGGGTTTTATTTACACAAAACGCAATTGTTAGCGTCTGTTAAAATGGTGTGATTGTGCCCCAATCCAATCCAGAGTTAGCTTTCCAAATTTAAATAAGTTATGATCAGGTTGGTGCAAAATTTAGCACCATTTCGACGTGAATAAGAATTTTAGTTGAATCTCACCTCGACTATCCGAGGCCTGTGATGAGAAAATGAATTCCTCTCACCCCCGCATCAATTCCTGACCCCATGGTAAATACTATCTCGTTCATGCGAGACCCTGGGGAACACACAGTATGCGTAAAAATAGTACAATATTTCATAAAACCAAACAGCTATCGACATCCTTGACGAGTATCTGGCACCTCTAGACTCGCTCTTGCATATAAACATGTTCCGTATGCCAATTTCTATTGAATTATACCAAACATTTCCTTGTCAGCTGTGCCTACGTTGAGCGGTTGAGTGGATCCATTTGTATCAAGACCTGAGACCATTTGAATATATGCTATAAACAGGGAGTTTGTTGTAACATTCAAAGAGAATGATCTAATTATGACCCTATTAATATTGGCATATTACGCTCGTTGGGAGAGAAAGGAAAAGAACACAACCCAAAAAAAATCCCTACAACAACAACTGTTATTAGCATACAGTACATGGCATGTGGAAATCTTATGGCCTCTATCTATTGACACGTTGTAAAAACTGACCTGTGTGATGTGCAAATTAGATAGTGCTAAAATGGGACCAAATCACCCCCAGTGCCTATCTTTCTGCTATTGGTAGGATAATTGGGTTTTTTAGTCCAAAACCATATGGGAGGATTATTGGATATGCTACCAAAAAGACATTGAGGTTATTATTTACAGACAGAGTTAGAAGAGTTTGGGGGATTTGTAGTAGTTTCAGAAACTTCACCCTCCGACCTAATTGTTTTGGGAACATAACATTAGTTTATATATTCTAGTCGTCATGATGGGAACAAGAAACTGTTACGGTTTTAAGGGCTAATAGCAATAGTCGTATACCGGAATCTGTAAATGAGTTCTAACTACTTCATTAGGATTTGGTGACTCTCATTAAAAGGTTCGAAATTAGGCAAAATCATCACACACATTTATTGGTCATAGATAAAGAAATCCAAATAGGATTCAACACACATCCAAACGCAGAATGCCAAAAAAAGCCCTTTATTTTATGACAATAGTTGATTCTATTTGAATTGGTACCATGACCAATGGCTATACCATGCTTACCTAAACAGCCCATAGTTAAACAGGTATATTGTATATATGTAGATGCTGGTTGGTGTGCCGTGGACTGCTTATTTGTACATTCGGATATCTAATAAATTAAGGGTGAGATTGCAATGATTTTTGTACCCCAAACGCTTTACTTCGTACCTGCCAAGTCCCCGGCGGGTGTGCGTAAACATGCTTGCAAGACTCTTAGTATATGTGTGCGGATTCCGTGGTAGGTTAGGTAAAAGCGGAACTGCCGATGGTAGGGTTTATGCCCCAATGGAGTGTTGGGTGTTAAAGTTTCACACTACTGTTGGGCAGCCACAAAATAATGTAATTGCCAGGGAAAATTTTGGACCTCACAAAAGGCGACGGTTCAATAAATATTTCCTTATCGCACTGACCTGCCCATGTAAACCCATTCTGCGACCATAATTGCACATAAGTTGCGTAAGTTGAGATCTTTTGCGCCAGCTTTAAAGCCATCACTTGAAAAAAGGGCTCATTAAACTTTTGGTGCAAACAAATGAGCTAATTAATCATTGCAAATTTAAGTGCATAAGTGCACGAGTAATGTCAAAAAATAAATAAAGCCAGCGGCAACGCACATTATCTACAAAAATCCACGCTAACTGATATGTGGGGTTTGCACTTATTTTTTGTGATATAAAGTGATATAAAAACCCTCATTCAATTGTGTACAGTACCGTCAGGCTGCTGTTGTTTACAACAAGTGCTGGATTAGCAATGTGTCTCATCCAATGTATGTCGGTTTACTAGTAATCTTACGAGAGCGACTACCTATATATCTGATGAATCACGTGAGCGAGAGACTAACCCGTAGATATCTAGAATCGAATATCTAGATCTAACCATATATATCTCATATATCACGATATCTCATATCTAAACCTATCACGATCGAGTACTTTCGATATCTTATATATACCAGTAATCATATCGATAATATCGAGCGATTATATCCTCACACCTATATCGATATCTATATCTAACCTATATATCTATATATCGATATCTATATTAACCGCTATATAATCTATATTCGATATCTAATATCTAACTCCTAGATATCATCAATATCATATCTAACCTATACTATCCGTGATATCCTAACCAAGCTGCCTACAGAGACAGATATAATTCAGTAAAATTTTCATTCCTCACCAAGGGAGGATAACTCTTATCGCTGGATGTGTATACTTATTTCACATATATATATCTCAGTCTCCACCTAATGTCCTGTGAATTACTTGTCATATATATTAGAGAACACAAGCAATGATTTGCATCTTCTAGACTTACTCTATAACTATTGTCAGACGAACGCTGGTAAACCAATCCCGCTTAATGAAATGATTTTGCCAGCAAATTCTTCAATGTCGACTCTGATTATGGAGAAGATCCTAAGAATTAGTATACTCTGAACTGAAAGCAGATGCCTATCTGACTATAATAACTGAGTTGCGTATTAAAAAATTCCTTACAATCCCTGAGGGGCACAAAATCGGAAATTTCAACTAAGGAGCCATGGATAATTGTTGTTTTACCCGCATGCACGGAAAACTAGAGGAGCAACAATTTTTAGTATGGGCCAAGTCTAGACCACAATTTCGTGAGGCTTCTTTTCTCGGTTCCGTTGATACAGCCCAGACTTCCATATATCAGATCTCCTATTTGACTCAGTGGGTGGGCCTTAACAGTAAGTAATAATTGAGACCCAAGACCCCGGCCCACGGGAAAGTATACTGACGCAAGAAGCGAAACTTCGGGTCTACAATATGAGATGCAATATATAGTACTAGACTAATGCAGAATTGAGGGTATCTCCTCGTAGTAATATATAATAGTACATTGCTACGATTTAAGGTACCAATTCTAAAACATACACTAACACTATCAGTGCGAAGCAAGAAGACTATGTGGCAAGCCAAGTTCGCCCTATTCAGCCATAGTAATATGTGAAAGGGCTTACTCGAACATATTCAACCTTGAACGGGACTAATTGTTTGTTTCAGCTCTTGCCTCATCCAACTTCCAACAATGTGTGGCGCCAACCAGCGTTGGAGAAGGAAGGCAATCATGAAGGAAGGAAGCAATTTACTCCGCACATTGCACGCAAGTGTGCAGACTGACACACCTCAATGCTGTTCCATAGGCAACACCACAGCCACATCGATCTTCGCTCCACAGCCAGCGACCTTGTGACTTAATGCAAGTGGAAACCGCGGGGAGGGGGGGAGGAGGGGAGAGGGGAAGGAGGAGAGAGAAAATGAGAGGTGAGAGAGAGAAAAGAGAGAGAGGGGAGAGAGAGAGAAGTCGTACGAGAAGGCGAAGAAGGAGGAGAGGAGAGGAGAGAGAGAGAAGAGTAGTAAGAGGGGGAAGTGAGAGAAGAAGTGAGGAGTGAAGAGAAGAAGTGAGAGAGGGGGGGAAGCAGAGGGAGGGAGACGAGAAGAGGGAGAGAAAGAGGGGAGAGGAGGTGAAGAGGGAGCGTAGGGTTAGAGGGGCACGGTTTACCGCGACATGCGCGAGGAAGAAAAGGAATATCCAATAGAATTCATTCGGGCGATCCACGCACACGCGTGTATACCCTTTTTATGGATTCACCTCGTTCTCTTCCTTTTCCCTCTCAAATTATATTCCCCTTATTACCCCTACTTTTTCCTAATTTCGATGTCTTCCCCTTTTGTATCCGGCCCCACTTCACGTCTTTATCATTAGACTTCCTGTATTCCAACTTTTGTTCTTGTTTTTTCTTCTCTCATTCCTGTGGCTACGTTCCCGCCCCCTGCCCCAGATGTCGAGTGTTAGGTGACAACTGGCTCCCGTTCATCGAGAGGGGACCCCTGTGACCCTGATGGGGCGAGCTTGTCGAACAGAGAGAGACGGCCCGCGTAGTCCTCCACCCTCTTCCACGGCTAAGAGTTGTGTCACGTCCGACCTGTGCCAGTTATCCGTGCGCAACTAACGCGTATATGCTTCATAGGATAGCCTTGTCGGAGAGACGAGTAACACTTTTCTTCCCCTGACGCCTGTATATATGTTGTCACCCCCCCATCAGAACAACCGGTGTCACGCCGGGCCGTCCACGCAGGCATTGTTGGAGGCAGACTATTAAATGACTCCCCAATCAAGTGACTCAATTGCGCAGGATAGTTGTGGTTATTCACAACATCGCAGTTTTGTACATGGAGAGATAATAGCCTGTTATAAAGGAGGAATACAATTCATAATGGAAAGCTTTGACCGGCAGGACAAATAAACAAAGTGCAAAAGCAGAAGTTTGGGAATGGTTGACAAATAAAAATGTTCGTTAAGTCGCCATTAAAAGGTCAGGTAAAGGCATACGTCTTATTGCAGTAAGATGAGGGAGAGAAAGAAAAATGAAGGGTGGAGAGAAGGGGGGAGAGAAAACAGAGAGTGAGACGGACGGAGAAAGAAAGAGGGGAAGAAAGAAGGGGGAGAGGAGAGGGGAGAGAGAGAGAGAGAGAGAGAGAGCGGACGAGAGAGAGGGTTGGGAGAGGCGAGGGAGAGAGAGAAGGGAAAGAGAGAGAGGGGGAGAGAGAAAGAGATAAGGGAAAGAGCGAATAAAGAGAGGAGAGAGAGAGGAGCGGTCTTAAATTGCAAGGGGGGTAGGATTTGCTAAAAATAGTAAGGAGGGCGGGCGGCGGAAATTTTTGATTCCTCTATCAGCGAACTAAGGTAAATCAGGTACGGGGATCTCATTTTAATAGCCCAGACTTGTGTCCCAAAGAGCTGGGGACATTAAATATGCCAATCCCTCCACGGTGATCAAATTCTGCTGGGTTTGTACCTTTAGTCTGGATAGGTGTGTTTACATACATTATGTGTGGGGAAAGGGTCATAAATACAAGGGGAGCCAGGGGGCATGGGAGCCAAGGGCACCCATTATATTTTTTCTATGACATATATAGCCTCCTCCCAGAAAACCATGTGGATTAAAGCACTGATAGGGGACCATCATGTTTTTCTGGGGGGCTAGTATGCCACTGGTAGTGAGGTTCCCTTAAACTTTTTTTGGGGGGGGGGTGGTGGAGATACATTATAACAGCAGTCAATCGTAGTTGTGATGTCAGAGACCACAGCTTTGATTTTGACTGCATGGAGGTGAGGAGGAGCCAGGCTGTCTCAGAATGGGGACAATAATAATCCTTAATAATTTGCTAAAAATCCATAAGTTATGGGTTGGGGGCACACTAGCAGAACCACTGGCCAAACTTTAACCCATGCATCTCTGTCAAACCTTGATCTACCAAATCCATCTGCAGGTCACCCAAGTATCAGTGTGTTGTTATATTTTAGAAAACAACTACTAAAGCTATCAACTGATTGTATTAATACATTGTTTCATGATGATATCTGTTTAGACTACTAAATCTTCATGGTGCAAGTATTTATGCCACCAATAAACTTAATTTCCAACAGATTCTTGTATAGGTCATTTCTGAATTGAGAAATTCCAGCTGGATTGACGAGTAAAATACGCTTCAAGAACTAAAACTTTAAGTCCAGGTAATAAACTGAATACACAGAATTATACCATGACCTGGATTGAAGAATATTACAGATATACCATGACTGGATGAATGAATATTACAGATATAACCATGACCTGGTGATATGAATATTAGTATACCCTTGACTGGAGGAAGAATATTACAGATATACCATGACCTGGAGGGTATCCAATATTACAGTACTACCAGGACCTGGATGGGATTAATATACAGATATACCATGACCATGGATGGATGAATATTACAGAATTACCATGACCTAATGGCATGAATATTACAAGATTATACCATGACCTGGATGGCTGAATACAGTACAGATATAAATGACCTGAAGGGGGCATGAATTATGACAGATATACCCTGACTGGATGAAGGTATATACAGATATACCAGGACCTGGATGACATGAATATCTTACAGAGTATTATCGCTGACCTGGATGAATGTATATTACAGATACCACATGACCTGGATGAATGAATATTACAGATACACCATGACCTGGATGACTGATATAAGATACACCATGACCTGGAGGATGACATTGTACATATATTACCATGACGGGATGGCTGAATATTACAGACATACATGACCTGGCTAATGTGAGATGAATATACGATAACCATGACCTGGATGGATGAATTACAGATATACCAGACCTGGATGGATGAATATACAGATATACCATGAAATGGAATGATAATATTACAGCTATACATGACCTGGATGGATGAATATTACAGATATACGGCTGGGATGATGAATTAGTACATGATATACCCTGACCGATAAAATTACGGAATCCATGATGAGATATGAATTACAGAATATTTACCATTGACCTGATGGAGGATTATATGACAGATATACCTGACCTGGATGTATGATTAGTATGACAGATAGGTGATATACAGATATACAGTGACCTGGATGCGATGAATTTAGCAAGAGATACCGTGACCTGGATTGAATGAATATTACAGATTATACCGTTGACCGGGATGTATGAATATTACACGTAGATGACCGTGACCTGATGGATGAATTAGAACCTGGATGGAGGAATTATTACAGAATACATGACCTGATGGAGAATATTACAGATATACCAATGACCGGTGGTATAATACAGATATACACATGACAATGGACTCCGAATGAATACAGATATACCATGACCTGGGATGAATGATTATTACAGATATACTGACCCTGGATGTGATGTATATACAGTATCACCGTGACCTGGATAATGTAATTATACAGATACACCATGACCTGGATGATGAAGAATTTACAGATACCTACCATGACCTGGAAATGAGACTAGTTACAATTTACCCATGACCTGGGATGGATGAATATTACAGATTATAACCGACCTGGATCTGAATGAATATTGACAGATATACCATGACCTGGATGGATGAATTACAGATATTATACCATGACCTGGATGGTGATATAGAAATACGGGAGAATTACAGATATACCATGACCTGGCTGGATTGATATTACAGTATACCATGACCTGGATGAAGAATATTACAGATATCCGACCATGGCAAGGTATGAATAATTAAGATAACCAGACTGGATGGATGGATATTACAGATATACATGACCTGGATGATGAATATATACAAGATATACCGTGACCTGGATGGTATGAATATACAGATATACCGTGACCTGATGGATGACTATAACAGAATACCATGACCTGGATGAGTATGAGAATATTACAGATATAAGACGTTTGACCTGGATGATATGAATATCTAGATATACCTGACCTGGATGGTATATGAATATTACAGTATATACCGTGACCCTGGATGGATATGGGACTATACAGAATATGACCATGACCGGAGGAATGAATATTATCAGATAAACCATGACCTGGATGGATGAATATTGACAGATATACCATGACCTGGATGAATGAATATACGATAAACCTGACCTGGATGAAATATTTACAGATTATACGCATGGACTGGGAGGATTGAATATTACAGATCTAGTAGTGACCTGGAGGAATGGACTATCACACGATTACCGTGCACCTGGAATGGATGACTATTGACAGATATACCATGACCGGATGGACTGGATATTACAGATATACCATGACCGGAATGAATGAAATTACAGCCATATACCATGACTGGAGATGGAATATTACGATACTTCCGTGATGACTGGATTGGGAGACTATTACAGATATTACCATGACCTGTGATGAATGAATATTAAGATATACCATACCAAAACTGGGAAAAGTCACCTTAACAGTAGAACCTCGGGAAGTCTGTTTTTGGAAAATGTGATAGGACCTTAGTTATATTGAAAAAAAGAAAAGACCCCTAATTAAAATAGAGTTAGTGCAAACGTAACATCCTCCAATGTTTTATTAAATCCTCTTTGATGAGATACAGGACACCTACTTACTTTTAACTGAGGTTTTATAATGCATTTTGTTCATGAATGATATATAAATAGGATTAAGCCATTGTTGGATTATATTCGCAAATAGGACAGACAGGCCTTTCCCTCATCTAAGAGAGTAGGGAAAGGGGGAGGAGGATGATGGCTTCTATAGATACGCCAGCAGAGCGATTAAACAGGAAGACTGCAGTACGGTGGGATGCACAGCAGTGGAGTAGATGTTTTCATCCTCACCTTACTAGGCTTAATCCGGAGAGAATGGCAACTATTATTAAAGACATAGGAAAGTTACGTAAGTATTAAGCAGTACGAGCGATTTAAAACTCCTGCGACAAAATCATGAAACTCAGTGGGGGAACGTATTCGTCACAACGCTATCTTCAGCAATGGGGGGTGATTGTCAAGTAGATGTGGTTGATTTGGTTGGTAATCAAATGAACAGGAAAACAGGGCAGTCACTTGACGGCTAACTAATGGGATAAGGCATGTTAGGAAAGCCACCCTATCCGGCCATTCCAGAAATATGTAACTATAGTTTTATTCATATTTTGACGTGATAGCTTAATGGGTTGCGATTGCTTGGAAACGGTCGTTTTATGACATGGATGTCAAGAGCATGTACTCTACATAGTAAAATATTCAATAAGAAAAGTTGGTCAACAAGCACGTGAATGAGATGCTCTTGTTCTCGTGAGGATATGTTGCAGGTGAGTTTCGGAGGTGTGACCAGTAGTAGAAATTATCCAAGACGGACATTTTACAGAGGAAGAAGTACAAGGTTGTACAGGTGCAAAGTTCCGTCCAAGCAGGTTTAGATAATAATGAACAAGTACCAGTACAGTGAATGATTAGAAATGAGGAGGGAAGAGGCATTTGGTGAACAAGGGAACCATCGGCTCCGGACGAATTGGAAAATCCCAAGAGAGGAAGCTGTGATGTAATTTAAGTTTGGAACAATCACAGTCAAGACCCTGGAATGGGAATGAAAAAGACAAAGTAGACTTTTTTGTAATTCAAACATCTGTTATCATAGGTAATAAGGGGTGTAAATAAGGTTTCTTGACCACCCACAGACAGCAGTAACTAAATGGTTTGGCTTCCATTAAATAAAGCTAAATATAACTTCCTACTAAGATTCACACTAGGGGAGAATCATTATCAGTATTGATGTCTCACATTCGGGCTATCAACACTTCCAACAATATTCTCAAAAATCCTGGTGGTTATTATTGCTGATCTAAAGACTAAATGGCTTAGAGATTCCGTATATGATTATCATTGGAAACTTTTGGAATGATGATCAACAAAAGCAGCAGTCATCTGTGCCCCATTCAAACCCTGGTCTTTTTGGGAGCTAAGAAGGTGAGAGAGATCTTTCTCTCATCGGCCCTGAGCTATGGAACCTAACAAGTGAGCTCCCCCCCCCCCCCCCCCACCCCTAGTACTCACCTAGATCTGCTATTTCTGCCAAAGGAGAAGATCTCCAAGATTTCCAACATGGCTAAGAAACTTTCTTTTCAATCTAGAGTGTTCTGCTCATGTTCTGCAATGTAAACAGTCCTAACTTGTCTAATCTGCCGGCGTATTCAAGCCCCTCGATTCCCCTTATTAATTTAGTTGCCCTTCTCTGAACTGCCTCAATTGCCAAGATGTCCCTTTTGTATATGGGATTCCAAAACTGCACCGCATATTCCAAATGAGGCCTTACCAGTGCCTTGTAAAGAGGGAGAATAATATTTTTCTCTCTTGAATCTATTCCCCTTTTTATACAAGACAATATCTTGCTAGCTCTAGCCGTTGCTACCTGGCATTGTTTGCTATAGCTAAGTTTGTTATCTACCAGAACCCCCAAATTTTTTTCCATTACAGATGCACTTAACACAGAGTTATTTATGGTGTAGGTGGCACAGGGATTATTACATCCCAAATGCATCACCTTACATTTATCAACATTGAATCTCATCTGCCATTCTACTGCCCATTTTGATAATCTATCTAGGTCTGCTTGCAGCACTTGCACATCATTGGAAGTTTCCAAAGCTCTGCATAGTTTAGTGTCATCAGCAAACACCGAGACCTTGCTCTCAATGCCCCCTTCTAAGTCATTTATAAACAGATTAAACAGAAGCGGCCCCAGTACAGAACCCTGAGGCACTCCGCTTAGAACTTTAGCCCACATAGATGTAGCTCCATTAACCACCACTCTCTGTTTGCGGTCCGATAACCAGTTCTCTATCCATGAACAAATGTTTTCTTCAAGGCCAACAGTCCTCAGTTTATACATTAGTCGCCTATGTGGCACAGTATCAAAGGTGGATAATTCAGTCATCTCAGAATGGAGATGCCTATTCAAGAACCAGAGTGGCCAGAATTATGTTCAGATGCCTCAGAATTTGGTTGGGGGGGCTCACCTGTCAGGTTCCATAGCTCAGGGCCGACAAGAGAAAGATCTCTCTTACCTTCCATTAGGAGTACTGGAACTAACAGCAATATATCATGCATTAAAAGCATTTCAAACCCTTACTTCAGGGTTTCTCAGTTAGAGAAATGACAACCAGGCAGTGGCCAGCTACATCAGAAAACAGGGATGAACCAGGAGCTCCAGTCTAATGAAGGAGGTGAAACCAATAATGTTTTTGGCTCAGAGAAATCTTTTACATTTAACAGCCTTTTATCTTTCGAGTCTCCAGAATATTCAAGCGGATGTTCTCTCCAGAAGTAGGATTCTGAAAGGAGAATGGAGACTGTATCTAGAACCCTTCAGTATGATTGTCCTGAGATGGGGATACTGGAGCTAGACTTGATCAGAGAAGAACAGGAAGGTACAACTTACTTCTTGAGATTGTAAAACAGAATAGCAGTAGCAACAGATGCACTAGCCCAAGATTGGACCAACCTGAGCCATTCCTATTCCCTCCCATTCCACTGATTTTTAGGGTGTTGAAGAAGATTTTGTCAACAGAATGTTGAAGCAATTTTCTATGGGCCATGTCCGCCATGGTTTCCACTACTAATGAGGTTGAGGGTGGATGGCTTGATTCATCTTCCTTCGAGGGAGAACTTATTATCACAAGGGCCAATCTGCCATTCATTCTTTTGGCATTGACAAATTCATTTGTTAAACCATTGGAGGATGCATCATTATGGGACTTGTCATTAAAGCTTTTTTATTGATAGCCTTCAGGTAGAAGAGCCTGTAAGTTACAGGTATTATCCATAGAAACATATTTCCTTTAGTTTCAGTCTACAGTATGTTATTTGTCCCAAATGCAACATTTTTCCCCAAGATGGCATCTAAGTTTCAATATTAAGGAAACAATTGACAGAAACATCACAGGACACGATGTATGTAGAAATGAATGAAAAAGTGTATTCTTGTAGAAAATGATTAGGTTATTTAGACAAAAGACATCTGAATTTAGGAAAGTCAAACTCCTTGTTTATTCTTCTGTTTGGGTCAGAAAAGGGGGAGGACACAACAATCGGGGACAGTAAGAAGCTGGATTGTCTACGCCATTCAAAAAGCTTACAAGAATCAAAGGCAAGATAATCCCAAAGATCACGGAACATTTATACGGGAGGTAGTGCTGCAACATGGTGGTGAAAAGCAGGAGACAGCAATAGGCTGTGTGTGCAAACGCAGCTAACCGGGCTCCCCCATCTACATCCTTAACAAACTACAAGTTAGATGGCAGGTAGCACCAAGAGGGGACATTTTGGTCCAGAGTGACCAGGGTTAATGATGCTTTAACATGAATTTTTCTCTGCATATTTTTATATTGTGTTCATGTTCTCAATGTCTGCACTTATTGTAATCGTTACGAACAATATCCGAAAAAAAATTCTAACTGTGATAGCATGCTATGCTCAAACTCACCGCTCCTTGATCGATCAGCCCCAAAACCTCACCAGTTCTAGACACGAACCGTATTTGCTAGGGTGGTGAGCACATAACAATCTGTAATAAAAGAACTCGTTTTCTGAAAGTCGCTGGGTTGTTTCCTTTCATCTGAGCGTGTTGTGCCCTCAATTACCTGTGGCGAGTTTTTTCCTAACCATGTAATATTGCTGTCTGGAAGGATGGACATGGAATCTGCCTTTCGATGTCAAGCGCTTAATTACTATGTAAAATACATTTAATGACTGCATAATTATGGATTAATATGAGAATTTAGTATGGCCCAGGTGGGAAAACCCATGATAAAATAATAATGTTCTGACAGTAACAGGGGACAGTGGATTTCCTTATGTTAATCATGGGTGATTATACAACATACATCCATCAAACCTTCAAAACTAAGCGATCGTGCGGGGGGGGGGGCATGGCAGAATGAGCACAGGATAGCACGTGCTTTGCCTGAGCTGCCCGCAAGCCATCCCACACAAGTCCGTGCACAATCAGACTCAGGCCATGGGGAAAAAGGAAAAGACCCAAAGGTGCCGCGGAGAAGGATCCCAGAGACCCCTCTCGCACCCCCTGAAACAAAAAGGTCTGGAGGGAGGAATGTTCAAAGGTGGGGTGGGAGCGGAGGACTGCAGAAGCGCACGGCACAATAGGCACGCAAGGCCGCCACCACGGCATCCAGGCTCCAGCGGGGAGCCTCTGCAACCCCCGCTACGCCACCCCACTGGCACAGAAGGCTCACAAACCGCCACCACAGAGACAGGTCAGGCGGGGGAACCCCAACCAGAGATCCCCAGGGCCAAACGGAAAAGGCCCGCCAACTCAGGCCCAGATTGCAATAAAAAGACAGGCCCCAAGACTAAAAAAGGGCTAACAAAGGAGGCGAACCCAACTCCCCCACCACTCCTGAAGGAATCATGGCAAACGAGCCCCAGGGACATACTAGGAACCTCACCAAGCACCCACGCAGAGGGACCCAAACAAACAGCCCAATTCACCCAATCCTGGACCTAGCCACCCCACCAGGGACCAACACATGCCAGATAACAATAAACACCCAGAAAAATTCCGTAAGGAATTTATACTGAATCTAACCAACAAAAAGTAGACATCATAGATACACAGCACAGCCAAAGGTCCTGTCGTGCAGAGGTCTCCTAATTCAGAAAAGATCTTAAAAGCAGTATTGGAAAGGGATGGAGAGACACTAGAAGGAAGACATCAAGCCACAAAATCAACATCTTGCAAGTGGTCACACAAGTATAAACGCACACTCAGAGCCATAAGAGATCTAGTTTCGTCAGAGGAAAGGACCTCGAAAAAGAGGCAGACGCAACAATAACATTCGGATAAGAGGTTCCGGAGGAATCCACCCCAGACAACAAAATCTACAAGAAACAGCAATAATATGTAAACTGGTCCTAGACACGGGAAAACCCACAGGAAGTGCAAATAGACAGAACACACAGGGCATGAAGACCCAAAGGCTCTTCCAAATTCCCATAGGACAGTGATTGGCAGTACACCACTACGCACAAACGGAAGTAAATCCTCTCAAAATACACTCCGCACGGACCGAGAATGTGAAAACGCCAATATCAACTCTACCCAGACTTCTGATCTCCATCAATTGGCACGCAGCGTCAACTAGACCCCTACTAACAAAACCTACAAATAACCAACTCCAAACCGCTGGGGATTCCCATTCCAAACTCCATAGTTAAAACGAGGGGAGTGACCCACACCCTCAGATACAGGAAGAACTACCGGCGGCTGCGAAGCACTTCCAATTCCGACCATAGAACTCCCAGAATGGAGACCAATCCCAACCTCGCAGAGGCCCTAACCAACCATGGTCACACACTCAAACCCAGACGACAAAGCTTGTTCCCAATGTGAAAAAGAAGGACGCCAGAACTCCAGGGAATCTCACACCCAACAAGCCCAAACAACCCCCCCCATTAATCCCGGCTACAAAACCCAAGGAGACAGGGACCACAAAAAGAGGCACAGACCGATGTCATCACCCCCTTTTACAAAAGGTTACAATAATCACAGACGTATCGTTCCAAAAACCGTTACACCCCCATGCCTAGGAAACTTAAACTCATATCCCCATGAGGAAAAGCTACCAGCACCACTAAGGGGCCTGCATTCCCAGGAACAAAAAAAGTTGATGGCAAGCGGGAGCTGGGCAGAGACTCAGACCTAACATGTCCCCCCACTGAAATACCAATTCTACAGGACAAACTTACATTTTGGGAAAAATGGGAGTTATACTCTTAAACATGCATATCACCATAATAGCTTACCAATATTTTATGTGTTTATATGCATACAACGCCGGGAAGTGAGTTTAACTGTTCGTTGTTTATCTGTTGTTTTAGTAGTTTAGGTCGGGGGTCCTCCCCATCGTGCCATTGTCAGAAAAAGGGCTCATCACTGACTCAAGTGGATCCGCCCCCATCGCCGCCGGACTCCCTACCTCCGCAAACTTACGGCAACAACCCTTGTCCGTGTGGGAGTTACCAAAACATACACAACACATCCCGACCTCATGCCATGTCTCTCAGTCTAGAATAGAAATATGCGGTAAAGATCTGTCATGAATGTTGAGAGGCCTCTAAACACCCCAAAAAAAGCAATTTTAACCTAGGGAACTAAAAACAATTGAAGCCCAGATAGTATTTTAAGGAAACCCAATTGACTAAACAGGCTCCGCGCCTTTGGGCAACCCAGGGAATCCCACCGCATAACCTAGCTTTCATCCACTAAAAAGAAAGCAGGAGTAGCGGACCTTGTTTGTTCCACAAATCAGCATCTTCCTTCAAACCCAAAAAGAACAGGAACCCCCAAGGTAGATACCTTTTACTATATGGCACTCTAATAACACCCAATTCCTCCTTCTAAAGATCTTACGCCCCCAACAAAGGCCAACTTAAATTTTTTTAAAAAGGAAGTTACTACCGCAAACTAAACAAATACCACTGTGCCCATAACAAAATTGTAGGAGGGGGCTTCAACCAAACACTTTTTCACCCAGTTTAGACAGACTCCTTCACAACAGCTTAACCAAAAACTAGGAAATACAAACAGCACGCTCCACCCGCCCCAACTATAAGACCTAAACCTCACACACCTATACAGATAAGGAACCCAAAAAACTTGAGCTTACACTTCTTCTATCATCCCCACCCAACCCACTCACGAATAGACGGCTACTTGGTACTAAGCCCCATCTTGAAAAACCCTACAGCTGCAACAAAAAAACCCAATTTCTTGGTCAGGATCATGCCCCCATAGAACTGGATATCACTATCTCAAACAACCTAAAATCTTGCCAACTGGCGACGACGAAATAACAATAAGTAACCTCACATAAGAGAACAAATTTTCACACAAAAATTAAGGATTCTTTGATATAAAACAAC
The DNA here is from genome assembly GCA_019447015.1 of Hymenochirus boettgeri. Lineage (NCBI taxonomy): Eukaryota > Metazoa > Chordata > Amphibia > Anura > Pipidae > Hymenochirus > Hymenochirus boettgeri. The sequence goes on from JAACNH010001852.1 coordinate 16,175, forward strand.
TAGACTCAGTACCTGAAAAGCCACGTATGGAGGTACAAGTACATTGAGAGGCCAAATGCAATATCAGAACTCACATCTAAAACGCAATAGAGAAGAGACTATACACAAAGTTCAAGAAAACCTGAAAGGTAGAAACAAACCCATTTAAACAAAACCCTCCGAGCTCTCTCCGTAGAATACTAACACTTCGCAACCCAACTCAAGATATAACCATACACAAGTGAGTCCTCCTAAACATGGCTCCGCAGAATATTATTATGACAAAGGAACAAAGCAAACGCCCTACTAGTGGCAATTTAATCAAAAACAAGCAAAAGCTCTCTCCCCAACCTCAATCAATCACCGGAGGGGACCAAGTCACCCCCCCCACGCGACCATAAGTATCAGCGTGTACAAAATATACTATAAATCCATTTACCAAATAGAGTCAACAATCCTGGAAAGCCAGACACATCTACCTACCTCACAACACAATTTACCAGGAAAGCCAGAATCCCCACAATACAGAGAGAGAGAAGCTATTCCACCTTAGACTCCCATTCACCCTAACGGAGCTAACAGCAATACTAAAAGAATCCCACCAAAAAAAATCCCCCGGCCACAGACGGCTACACAACAGCTATACAAAAACCTCAGTGACTTACGGCCCCAAAATGCCTATAGCCTAGACAAATCATTCCTAGAGGCACCACTCCCCAAAACAAGACTCACCTCCAATTATTAGTCAACCCCAAACCGGGAAAATTCTAAGCGTAGACGTGAAAAAGCCTAGTGACCACATAGATGGAGGTTGCTAGACCACACACTGCAACGAGTTCGGGATACAAGGGAACGCCCTACGAAGCCATCGCAAACTTTATCAACACAACGCATTAGTCCAAAGACCCCACGCAAAATTCCAACGTTCCAACAATACAATTGAAAACGGTCAGGTGACCACTCTTCCCATTATTATTTATATGTGCATGGAATCACTGGCAGCACAACATCAGCCTACACCCCCAAATCAGAGGGAATACAGCTCCTTATGCGAGAGTTTAACATCCACTTCTTGCAGATGATGTTCATCACCTTGACATCCACAGCACTCCCTTGACCTATCTAATCCCCCTCCTTATCGATTCGGCACATTATCTGTACAAAATACATCAAAAGAAATCAGGGAAGCTACCATTCAACATCCCACACAACACCCTCGAAACCCAAAAATATATACAATATCCTGGAAAATAACACTCCATATAAAGACCTAGGCACCCTCACCCTCCCCGACCAATAACTGTTACAACGCCCAAAGTACCCCCCGCTGCTAGACAAACGGGACAAGATATGAAAAAAAATGGCAAAACAAAATTACCAATATGCCTGGTTGGACGGTTGTAACAACCCTGGAAAATGAATGTTCTCCCCAAATGATTATACCTCTTCGAGACCCTCCCCATTCAGATACCCCTCAAAAATTGACACTGTTCCAATCGAACGGCCTCGGTTCTTATGGCAAGGCAAAACGCCACAGAATACCACAATCAGTAAGGACAGCACACAGATTCCCACGGCGGACTTGCAGCCCATCATTCCATAGTACTACATAGCACACATCTTCAGAGCGCCCTAACAAATGTCCCCAACCCAATAAAATAGAAAAATGGGTACAATTGACCAAGATTGGGTACCAGAAATTAATAAACTGGGCACCTTCTTATGGGAAAAGGAAAAAAACCCCGGAAAAACTAAATAAAGTCTTAATACACTCAATGCAAGCACAATAAAGGTATGGGCAAGTTTGTTAAAAGGTATGAGAGTCGGGGAGCCCCACCACCTACTCCTTTTATAGGTAACCCCAAGTTCCCCAAGGAAATCAGGGCCACAGCCAATGGCACAAAAACAGTCGGGATGACCAGCGTAAGAGAGTTATGTTGCACGGCTCTAACTGGCGATAGTTTACGTACTTTTGAAGAGATGTGCCATCCCGTCATTCCAAACTCCCCCAGTTCCCAATTCTCTCTACCTACAACTAAAGATGTATCCACAAAACCTTCTTAAAACAACCTAGAAAGAATGGTCTACACCGGGCCCTCCCAAAAGGCCTCCAATCCTCCATTTAGTTACAGGTATTATCCATAGAAACATATTTCCTTTAGTTTCAGTCTCGGGATGATATTTTGTTCCCAAATTCAGTATTTTTACCAAAGATGTCATCCAAGTTCCATCTTAAGGAACCAATTGTACAGAAACATCACAGGACATCGATGTAGAAATGATAAAGTTGTGTTCTTGTAGAATACTAAAAGTTTATTTAGACAAGACATCTGAATTTAGAAAGTCAAACTCCTTGTTTATTCTTCTGTTTGGGTCAAGAAAAGGGGAGGACACAAAATCGGGACAGTAAGAAGATGGATTGTCTAAAAAGGGGAGGACACAAAATCGGGACAGTAAGAAGATGGATTGTCTACGCCATTCAAAAAGCTTACAAGATCAAAGGCAAGATACTTCCCCAAAGCCCAAGACCCCTCTGCACCCCCTGAAACAAAAAGGTCTGGGGGAATTGTTCAAAGGTGGAGCGGAGGACTCAGAAGCGCACGCCATACGGCACGCAATGGCCGCCACCACGGCTCCAGCTCCAGCGGGAGACCTGCAACCCCCGCTCGCACACCCACTGGCACAGAAGGCTCAAAACCCGCTACCACAGAGACAGGTCAGTCGGGACCCCCAACCCAGAGATCCCCAGGCCCAAACGGAAAAGGCCCCAACTCAGGCCCAGATTGCCAATAAAAAGACCCAGACAAACAGGGCCTAACAAAGGAGGGATACTCAACTCCCCCACACACTCCCAGGACTCATGGCAAGAGTTCCCAGGGACATGCCCAGGAACCTCACCAAGCACCCCGCAGAGGGACCCAACAAACAGCCCAACGGAACCTCACCAAGCACCCCGCAGAGGGACCCAACAAACAGCCCAACTTCACCCAATCCGGGACCTAGCACCCCACCATGGACCCACACATGCCCAGATCCAATAAACCACCCAGAAAATTCTCTTAAGGAATTACTACTGAATCTACCAACAAAAGTAGACCTCAATAATATTACACAGCAAATCCAAAGGCTGACAAACCCAAGGAGAACAGGGGACCACAAAAGAGGCACAGACAGATTTTCATCACCCACTTTTTACAACAGGTTTACAATAACAAAGACTGTATCGTTCCAAAAACCGTTACACCCCCATGCCTTAGGAAACTTAAACTCATATCCCCATAGGCAAATATACCAGCACCACTAAGTGCCTGCATTCCCAGGAACAAAAAAGTTGATGGCAAGCGGGAGCTGGGAGAGACTCAGACCCTTAACATGGCTCCCCCACTGAACCCAATTCTACAGGACAAACTTCCATTTTGGAAATGGAGTTATTACCTCTTAAACATGCCTATCACCATACTAGCTTACAATATTTTAATGTGTTTATATGCATACAATCGCTGGAATATTGTTTTAACTGTTCGCTTGTTTATCTGTTTTTTTAGTAGTTTAGGTCGGGGAGTCCTCCCATCGTGCCACTTGGTCAGAAAAAGGCTCATCACTACTCAAGTGGATCCGCCCCCATCGCCGCCGACTCCCTCCCTCCGCAAACTTACTGCAACAACCCTTGTCCGTGTGGTGAGTACCAAAACAATTACACAACACATCAGACCTCATGCGCACTGCTCTCCGTCTAGAATAGAAATATGGTAAAGATCTGCTCATTGAATGTTAGAGGCCTAAACACCCCCAAAAAAAGGCACTTAACCCTCAGGGAACTAAAACAATTGAAAGCCCAGATAGTATTTTTACAGGAAACCCATCTTGATCTAACAGGCTCCTGCGCCTTTGCAACCAGGGAATTCCCAACCCAATACCTAGCTTCATCCACTCAAAAGAAAGCAGGAGTAGCGACCTTGTTCCACAAATCCTGCACCTTCCATCAAACCCAAAAAGAACAGGACCCCCAAGGTAGATACCTATTACTATATGGCACTCTAAATAACACCCCAATCCTCCTTCTAAATATCTACGCCCCCAACAAAGGCCAACTTAAATTTTTAAAGAAGTTACTACGCAAACTAAACAAATACACTTGCCCATACAAAATTGTAGGAGGGGACTTCAACTCAACACTTTCACCCAGTTTAGACAGACTCCCTCACAACAGCTTAAACCAAAACAGAGAAATACAACAGGCACGCTCCACCCGCCAACTATTAAGATCCCTAAACCTCTACAACCTATACAGAATAAGGAACCCAAAAACTTGAGCCTACACCTTCTTCTCTCATCCCCACCAAACCCACTCCCGAATAGACTTGATACTTGGTACTAGCCCCATCTTGAAAAACCCCTACAGCTGCAAAATAAACCCAATTTCTTGGTCAGATCATGCCCCCATAGAACTGGATATCACATTATCTCAATACAACCTCAAATCTTGCAACTGGCGACTGACGAAATAACAATACAGAACACTCACATAAGAGAACAACTTTCACACAAAATTCAGGAATTCTTTGATATTAACACAGACTCAGTACCTGAAATAGCCACAGTATGGGAGGCTCACAAAGCTACATTGAGAGGCCACATAATATCAGCACTCACACATCTAAAACGCAATAGAGAAGAGACTATAACACAAGTCAAGAAAGACCTGAAAGAGGTAGAAACAACCCATTATAACAAACCCTCTCGAGCCTCTCTCCGTAGAATACTAACACTTCGCAACCAACTCAAAGATATAACCATACACAAAGTCGAGTCCTCCCTAACATGGCTCCGCAGATATTATTATGACAAAGGGAACAAAGCAAACGCCCTACTAGTCAGGCAATTTAATCAAAAACAAGCAAGCTCTCTCCCCAACCTCATCATATCACCGGAGGGGACCACATGTCACCCCCCCCGCTGACCAAGTATCAGCGTTTACACAATACTATAAATCCCTTTACCAACTAGAGTCAACAATCCTGGAAAGCCAGACACATACCTACCTCACAACACAATTTTTACAGGAAGCCAGAATCCCACACATATCAGAAGAAGAAGCTATCAACCTTAGCTCCCCATTCACCCTAACGGAGCTAACAGCAATACTAAAAGAATCCCCACCAAAAAAATCCCCAGGCCCAGACGGCTACACATACAGCTACTACAAAACCTTCAGTGATTTACTGGCCCCAAAACTGCTAGCCCTATACAACTCCTTCCTAGAAGGCACCCCCATCCCCAAAACAATGACTCACTCCCACATTATAGTCATACCCCATCTAATATCGTGTGCAGTGTCTCTCTAATCTTCTGTTCATAGATATATATTCTATATACACTTGCACCGAGGCCTACTGTGGCTTGATTATATTACCCTGTAGCCTGTCACTCGTATAATATAAATTTCATCTGAGTGTGTTACCTTGACACTTACCTGTGTTAAGTTTTTCTTCTCTAACCATTTAGTTACTGCTGTCTGGAAGGATGGCCATGAATCTCCCATCATGTTAAGGCTAAAATTATATGTAAAATTTACATTTAATGACTGCACTATTATGGAATATGAGAATTTAGTATTTGTCCATGTTGGGAAACCCATGATAAAATAATAAGTGATTCTCCTTATTTAATCTATTGGGTGATTATCCAACATTACATCCATCAAACCTCAAACTAAGCTGATCGTGTTGCCCGAATGTAACTTGTAGAATTGTCCTGTGAACTGTGAGTTTAATGTGCTTTACCATTTCCACGATCACCCATGTTAACTGGGGATCAATACCATACGATGTGCAGTTTTCCAGTCTTAGTCATATTTTCTACATATGTAATGGCAGCTCCACACGTGAAATGCTTTAGGCTTAGCCCTGGTAATTCCATCATTCGAATTCGGGAATCAGAAGTGCAAGAAATTCACCTAATCACCTGACCAAACTTGAAATGTTCTAGACTTATTGCTTCATATTGCAGCCATTAGGAGTTTCCTCGGTTCCACCTAGGTTGGGGTGATAAAGTTGTGCGCTTGTAGAATACTGCCACTTGTAATCGTTTAAGAAAAATATCCGAAAAAAACTTCAAAGTGTGATATTACCGCTATTCTCAAGACTTGTTGGTGGTCCAGGTGCGATTAGCCCTGAACCCCTCACTAGGTTCTAGACACAAACCATCTTGCTATGTTGGTGGGCACATAACAATATGTAATAAAAGAAACTCGTTTTCTGAAATCGCTGGTGTCTGTTTCCTTTCATCTGATTGTGTTGTGCCCTCAATTACCCGTGTCGAGTTTTTCTTCTCTAACCATTTAGTTACTGCTGTCTGGAAGGATGGCCATGAATCTCCTTTCATGTCAAGGCTTAAATTATATGTAAAATCTACATTTAATGACTCACTATTATGGAATATGAGAAATTTAGTATTTGCCCATGTTGGGAAACCCATGATAAAATAATAATGTTTGACAGTAACAGGGACAGTGATTCTCCTTATTTAATCTATGGGTGATTATCCAACATACATCCTCAAACCTCAAACTAGCTGATGTGCGGGGGGGGGGGCATGGCAGAATGAGGACAAGGATAGCAAGTGCTTTGCCTGAGCCCGCAGCCATCCCACAACAATCCGGCAAATCAGACTCAGGCCATGGGGAAAGACCCAAAGGTGCCGCGGAGAAGGATCCCAAGACCCTCTGCCCCCCTGAAACAAAAAGGTCTGGGGGAATTGTTCAAAGGTGGAGCGGAGGACTCAGAAGGCACGCCATACGGCCGCCAATGGCCGCCACCACGGCTCCAGCTCCAGCGGGAGACCTGCAACCCCCCCCGCTCGCACACCCACTGGCACAGAAGGTCAAAACCCGTACACAAGAGACAGGTCAGTCGGGACCCCAACCAGAGATCCCCAGGCCCAACGGAAAAGGCCCCAACTCAGGCCCAGATTGCCAATAAAAAGACAGACCCAGACAAACAGGGCCTAACAAAGGGGGATACTCCAACTCCCCCACACACTCCCAGGACTCATGGCAAGAGTCCCCAGGGACATACCTAGGAACCTCACCAAGCACCCCGCAGAGGGACCCAACAAACAGCCCAACTCACCCAATCCGGGACACTAGCACCCCACCATGGACCCACACATGCCCAGATCCAATAAACCACCCAGAAAATTCTCTTAAGGAATACTACTGAATCACAACCAAGTAGACCTCAATAATATTACACAGCAATCCAAGGTCTGTCGTGCAGAGGTCCACTAATCAGAAACGATCTTAAAGCAGTATTGGAAAGGATGGAGGACCTAGAAGAAGAACATCAAGCCACAAATCAACATCTGCAAGTGGTCACACACAGTAGTAACGACCACTCAGAGCCATAGAGATCTATTTGTCAGATGGAAGACCTCGAAATAGAGGCAGACGCAACAACATTCGGATTAAGAGGCTTACCGGATCCACCCCAGACCACAAACTACAAGAAACGCAATTAATTGTTACATGGCCTAGACACGGAAAACCACAGGAAGTTGAAATAGACAGAACACACAGGGCACTGAAACCCAAAGCTCTTCCAAATTCCCAAGGGACATGATTTGCCGTACACCACTACGCACAAAAGGAATAAATCCTCTAAAATATCACTCCTGCACGGACCTAGAAGTGAAAACGACAATATTCAACTCTACCCAGACTTATCCCATCCATATTGGCACGCAGACGTCAACTACGACCCTACTACAAAACCTACGAAATAACCAACTCCCAAACCGCTGGGGATCCATTCCAACTCATAGTAAAACGAGAGGGAGTGACCCACCCCACCCTCAGAACCAGAAGAACTACCGGCTTTCTGCGGAAGCACTCCAATTCCGACCATAGAACTCCCAGATGGAGACCAATCCCAAACCTCGCAGATTGGCCCTAACCAACCATGGTCACACACTCAAACCCAGACGACAAAGCGTCCCAGTGGAAAAAAGAAGACGCCACGAAATCCCAGGAATCTCACAACCCCAACAAGCCCAACACCCCCCATTAATCAACCGGCTGACAAACCAAGGAGAAAACAGGGGACCACAAAAGAGGCACAGACAGATTTTCATCACCCACTTTTTACAACAGGTTTACATAAACAAAGGACTGTATCGTTCCAAAAACCGTTACACCCCCATGCCTAGGAAACTTAAACTCATCACCCATAGGCAAAATACCAGCACCACTAAGTGCCTGCATTCCCGGAACAAAAAAAGTTGATGGCAAGCGGGAGCTGGGAGAGATCAGACCCTTAACATGGCTCCCCCACTGAAAACCAATTCTACAGGACAAACTTCCATTTTGGAAATGGAGTTATTACTCTTAAACATGCCTATCACCATACTAGCTTACAATATTTTAAGGTGTTTATATGCATACAATCGCTGGAATATTGTTTTACTGTTCGCTTGTTTATCTGTTTTTTTAGTAGTTTGGTCGGGGAGTCCTCCCATCGGGCCACTTGGTCGAAAAAGGCTCATCACACTCAGTGGATCCGCCCCCATCGCCGCCGACTCCCTCCCTCCGCAAATACTGCAACCAACCCTTGCGTGTGGTGAGTACCAAAACAATACACAACACATCAGACCTCATGCGCACTGCTCTCGTCTAGATAGAAATATGGTAAAGATCTGCTCATTGAATGTAGAGGCCTAAAAACACCCCAAAAAAAGGCACTTAACCCTCAGGGAACTAAAACAATTGAAAGCCCAGATAGTTATTTTACAGGAAACCCATCTTGATCTAACAGGCTCCTGCCCTTTGCAACCAGGGAATTCCCAAAACCAATACCTAGCTTCATCACTCAAAAGAAAGCAGGAGTAGCGACCTTGTTCCACAAATCGCCACCTTCATCAAACCCAAAAAGAACAGGACCCCCAAGGTAGATACCATTAACTATATGGCCCTCTAAATAACACCCCAATCCTCCTTCTAAAATATCTACGCCCCCAAAAAGGCCAACTTAAATTTTTTAAGAAGTTACTACGCAAACTAAACAAATACACTTGCCCATACAAAATTGTAGGAGGGGACTTCAACTAAACACTTTCAACCAGTTTAGACAGACTCCCTCACAACAGCTTAAACCAAAACAGAGAAATACAACGGCACGCTCCACCGCCAACTATTAAGATCCCTAAACCTCTACAACCTATAAGAATAAGGAACCCAAAAACTTGGAGCCTACACCTTCTTCTTCATCCCCACCAAACCCACTCCCGAATAGACTTGATACTTGGTACTAGCCCCATCTTGAAAAACCCCTACAGCTGCAAAAAACCAATTTCTTGGTCAGATCATGCCCCCATAGAACTGGATATCACATATCTCAATACAACCTCAAATCTTGCAACTGGCGACTGACGAAATACAATACAGAACACTCACAAAGAGAACAACTTTCACACAAAATTCAGGATTCTTTGATTTAACACAGACTCAGTACCTGAAATAGCCACAGTAGGGAGGCTCACAAAGGTACATTGAGAGGCCACATAATATCAGCACTCACACATCTAAAAACGCAATAGAGAAGAGACTATAACACAAGTCAGAAAGACCTGAAAGAGGTAGAAACAACCCATTATAACAAACCCTCTGAGCCTCTCTCCGTAGAATATAACACTTGCAACCAACTCAAAGATATAACCATACACAAAGTCGAGTCCTCCCTAACATGGCTCCGCAGTATTATTATGACAAAGGGAACAAAGCAAACGCCCTACTAGTCAGGCAATTTAATCAAAAACAAGCAAGCTCTCTCCCAACCTCTCATATCACCGGAGGGGGACACATGTCCCCCCCCCGCTGACCAAGTATCACGCGTTTACACAATAATTAAATCCCTTTTACCAACTAGGCAACAATCCTGGAAAGCCAAGACACATACCTACCTCACAAAACAATTTTACAGGAACGCAGAAATCCCACACATATCAGAAGAAGAAGCTATCAACCTTAGCTCCCCATTCACCCTAACGGAGCTAACAGCAATACTAAAGAATCCCCACCAAAAAAATCCCCAGGCCCAGACGGTAACAATCAGCTACTACAAAACCTTCAGTGATTTCTGGCCCAAAACTGCTAGCCCTAACAACTCCTTCCTAGAAGGCACCCCATCCCCAAAACAATGACTCACTCCCACATTATAGTCATACCCAAACCGGGAAAATTCTAAGCTTAGACGCTGAAAAAGCCTTTGACCACATAGATTGGAGGTTTCTAGACCACACACTGCAAGCGTTCGGGATCCAAGGGAAAGCCCTACGAGCCATCGCAAACTTATACTCAAACACCAACAGCATTAGTCCAACTACCCCACGCAAAATCTCAACGTTCCAACAATACAATGAAACGCGTCAGGGCTGCCACTCTCCCAATTATTTATATGTGCATGGAACATTGCAGCACACATCAGACTACACCCCATATCAGAGGAATACAGCTCCTATGGAGAGTTTTAAACTATCACTTTATGCAGATGGTTTTACTCACCTTGACATCCCAGCCACCGCTCCCTTGACCATCTAAACCCCCTCCTTACTCGCTTCGGCACATTATCTGGATACAAAATTAATCAAGTAAATCAGAAGTCACCATTAAACATCCCACACAAACCCTCGAAACCCTAAAAAATATATACACCATTCCTGGGAAAATAACATCCATAAAAAGACCTAGGATCTACCTCACCCTCACCTACCAAACCTCTGTACAAACGCAAAATTACCCCCAGCTGCTAGACAAACTGGGACAAGATATGAAAAAATGGCAAAACTTACCAATAATCCTGGTTGGGAAGGTTGACAAACCTGAAATGAATGTCTCCCCAAATTATTATACCTCTCGAGACCCTCCCATTCAGACCCCTCAAAACTTTACACTGCTTCCAATCGAACTGCCTCGGTTCTTAGGCAAGGCAAACGCCACAGAATACCACAATCAGTAATGAAGCACACAGATCCCAAGGCGGACTTGCAGCCCCATCATTCCATAGATCTACCTAGCAAACATCTCAGAGCCCTAACACACTGGTCCCAACCACATAAATAGCCAAATGGGCTACAATTGAACAAGATTGGGTACCAGAAATCAACCTGGGCACCTTCTTATGGGAAAAGGAAAAAACCCCGGCAAAACTAAATAAAGTCTTACTACACTCAATGCAAAGCACAATAAAGGTATGGGAAAGTATTGTAAAAGGTATGAGAGTCCGGGTCGCCCCTCACACCTACTCCTTTTATAGGTAACCCCAATTCCCCCCAGGTAATTCAGGGCCACAAGCCAATTGGTACAAACAGAGGGATGACCAGAGTAAGAGATGTATTGCACAGGCTAACTGGCGATTACTTACTTTTGAAGAGATGTGCCATTCCCGTCATTTCCAAACTCCCCCCAGGCCAATTCTTCTACCTACAACTAAAGCATTTTATCCAACAAAAACATTCGTTAAAACAACCTAGAAGAATTTTCACACAGGTCCCTCCCCAAAAGGGCCTCACATCCTCCATATACAGTGCTCACAGAAATGACGGTATCTAAAGCAGGTCCCCACACTATATGCGGAAATGGGAAAACGACTGGGTAAACCCATCCCAGAGTCCACCTGGACAGAACATATGGTCCTCGGCTAAAACCCCTCTTATCTGCAACCTTGTACAAAGAGAACATTACAAACTATTCTGAATACATCTCCTGTTGCTGGAGATGCCAGCAAGAGGAGGTGACCCTATACCATACAAGTGGGACATAGTCCAATAATCAAGCCATACTGGAAACATATTCCATCAATTGCTACAAAGAACCCTGAGGAAAACGCTACAGAGGACCCAGTATATTTTCTACGGCCCCCCACTCCAGAAACACCACCTATAACTCAGAAACTAGCAGCAGCAAGATGTGAAATCCCAAAATCCATGGAAATTAAGCACCCCTCCAACAGAAAACGCACAACAACAGACTATGTGATATACGCAGAAGGATACCTTACCGAAATAATGAACAATAAAATCTCTCGCTTGACAAGATATGGGACACATGACAATATACTCTCGCCCTGTGAAACACACCTCACCATAGGGCAACGCCTGGCATCCCTCTATTTCTCTGCAACACAATACAACCAGATAGCCGAACAGCTCTCCCACCCAACACCACACTCCCCCCCCCCATATAATGCCGGATCTCTATTTCTCTGCACAAACATACACAACCAGAATAGCAGAACAGCTCTCCACCCAACACCTACCACTCCCCCCCCCCCCCATATAACTGAGGGGTCGGGGGGCACACCGGACCAACAGTAATCTATACAATGTCCAAAATACTATGATCGCAACCGTAATGATAGCTCAATACCAATTTGAAACAAAGTGTGTTATGTGAAAGTAATGTCAAATGCAGTAATAAATAAGATTCAAATGATGTATAACTTAGATGGAAATTAAAGTTGATGGGCCAGAACTGAATTGATCTGTATGTTATTATATGTGATGAGGGGAGGAGGATATTGAAGGGGTAACAGGAAGCAGTGCGCAGGGGTCACACATACAAACAGGAATAACCCAATATTCAAAAATTATATGTTCCACTAAACACGGATGGACCAAAGAGACGGGGGGATCGGTGGCGCCAGGGCTACGGAGCGGAGCTAAAGTCAAACCGACGGGGCGGGGGGCGGAGGGCGGGCGGACAGGCGAGCACCCCCATATCTACAAAAGGGCCTCATGACCCAAATCATAATATCAAAGCCCGGTGGGGGGCTGCGTGCGTCCCGCACGCCGCTCTTGCCCTCACACAGAAAAGCTACACTGAGGGGTTTCTGGGAGCAACTCTCCGATAAGTTGAATAAAGTTGAATAAATCTTAAAATAGTAATTGTTCATAATCATATATAATGATAATCTCAGTGTATAGCAAATATAACAACGACACGGTATAACATCAAGCTCATAAATTTTGAATTTGTTGAATTTCACTGTATAATATTATACTGTACATGGAAATGGAAACTGAAATATATGAATAAAGAAAAAGAAATTTTTTAAAAAAAACAAAAAAACTAAGCTGATCGCGTTGCCCAAATGTAACTTGTAGAATTGTCCTGTGAACTGTGAGTTTAATGTGCTTTACCATTCCACAATCACCCATGTAACTGGGGATCAATACCATACGATGTGCAGTTTTCCAGTCTTGGTCTTTTCTAAATATGTAATGGCAGCTCCACACCGTGAAATGATTCAGGCTTAGCCCTGGTAATTCCATCATTCGAATTCGGGTATCAGAAGTGCAAGAAATTCACCTAATCACCTGACCAAACTTGAAATGTTCTAGGAACAACCTGCAGTGTGAACAATGGATTGTGGGACAAGCTTGTTTACAATGCTGGAACATACCTGGTGGATTAAAATCAGATGATATTTATCTAGAAGGTTCTACACGATATTTATACCTTCTCCACCTTGTCACTTTGTAGCTATTCAACCCACCAAGGAGAAATTCACTAGAGCATTGAACATAATTGTGTGTTTCATTTGGAATTGTGCCAGTTACAGCTTTTGCCTTGGGCCCATATTTTAATGGGAAAATGACTTTTAGCTGAGCAGATTTCCTACCTGATGTGGACCGACATTTTATATTTACAAGTAAAGAACAAAGTGCACCGGGTCCCTCATCCTTACCTCCACCTCTGTAGCAGGAACAAACTCATCAAAGAGTCCTTCTTGGTAGAAGTGGTGGGAGACACTGAGTGTGGATTATTTAAAGGACAACTAAAGCATCAGAACAACAATGAATCATAAGGCAGAGCAAATTGAAATAAATATGTGTTAAAAAAAAAATCTAATTTTTCTGGGAAATTTACTTTATTGACATGGTTTTGTTGCTTTCTTTGCTAGAATTTTAGAATCACTTAGTGTGGTCACTGACCATTATGTTTCTTACACTGCTCAGTTACTAACTACTGCAGGAACTTGTTTGGCGATGTCATGCCCCATTAGTAGTCCTAGCCAATCATTTTACAGGACAATTTAGCAAAGAGAGCATGTGACTGAGGTCAGGAGGTGTGTCCAGATACAGCACATACACACAGTTTTCATCCTGTTCTTCAGGAGATTACATTCTTGCAATTTATGGAGTGCTATTTTACAGTTTATTGGGGAGCTTTCAGAATCTATAATAATGTATAATAATTTTGATCCCCTTAAATGGAATATCCACCCCCAAACAAAAATTTAACCTACTACTGGTCCCACTGCGTAGTTTAAAAAATCCTTACCGAACATCTCTGCTCCTTATGGTTCTCCTGCAGTGCCTATCCAAAGTCTAGGAAAGTGAAGAGTACGAGGGTGTCCTTCCTGTATGAAAGGTGTCTCCCCTCCTCCTGTCCTTTAAGTGGACAGTGGTATGCGCAGGGGAGCCCTTTCCCCCCTCCCTCCCGATCCCTTCACCTAGGGTAAAATGTTCTTATATAATGTATAGGACATTCTTCTCCATCCCCAATGCTATATTAGAATGTTAAAAATCAAAACTGACTTACAAGCCCTTCGTGTCCATGGTATTCTCTCTTGCCTCTCAGCCAATCACTGCACGGCTACAGGTCTGGCCCCTACTTGTAAATTCTGGCAAGCAGGGAGCCGGATCAGAGCACCGCAGGAGCAAGGAGCTGTAAGTAGAGTTCTGCTTCTCTTTTTGTAAACTTACAGCGGTTGGGGGTGGGCACAGTAGGTGTTAAGCAGTTTAGAGTGATCAAGTTCCTGCCACAAAATCATTAATCGGTGGGCGAGTGCTATCTCAGTAATGGGTGTAATGTCACAGTAGATGTGGTTGATTTGGTTGGTAGAACAGTAAGACTGAGCAGAAATCGAGGTGGACATGCCCTTAGGGATTGACAGACAAACAGAACCACTGTCCAACTTTACCCATGCCCACCTCTGTCCAAACCTTGATCTTCCTAATCCATTCCCAGGTCTATCCAAGCTCAGTGTTATGTAATATTATAGAAAACAACTTTACAGATATTATCCACTGATTTTCTTAATATCTCTTTTTTTTTGATGGCCATAAAAGACATCATGAGAAAGAACTGGGCCGTCTCTTCTGTGCATGTGCAAGTTCATAAAGAGCTCATACATGCTTGTGAAGGTTCTCATTCATCCAGGTCATGGTATATCTGTTGTATTCAATTAGATCAACTGGACTTGAAATGTAGTTCTTGAAGACGTTTCGCTAGTCATCCGACTGGCTTTCTCAATTCAGAATGACTTGTACAAGAATCTGTGGCAATTATGTACCCTGGAAAATCCCAATTAGCATATCACAGCAGGTGTTAAGGGTGTGTGATATTAGATAGTGGCTAAGAGGTGTTATGGAACGCCCAGAGTAAGGTGTTAAAACAGCATTGTACATGGCAGACAGTTGGTGTCGAACCCCCCCACCTCTATTTAGGCTTGGTTTCTTTAAAGCTCATACAGCTTTAAGAGAAGACAATCCTTTTTATGGGGAGGGGGGGGGAAGCGTTTGCTTACTGTAATAACTTTTTAGCTATTGAAGTTTTGGGAATGATTTTGCTTTATATTATTATAGCTGTATTCAAACTGGAAAGTCAATCTATAACAGCTAAGAACCACTGGAAAGTCTGGGGTAAATGTTGTAGACGTATTGATAATTATGAAAAAAAAAACTACATATAATATATAGATTTATTGCAAACTAACTCCTCCACTGTTTTTATTTTATAATCCCTTTGATATATTACAGACACCTACTACATTTTTAAACTGATGTTATAATATCTTTGTTCCTTAATGTGTATATAATAGGATTAAGCATTGGGATTATATTCGCAAATAGGACAGACAGGGCCTTTCCCTCATCAAGAGAGTAGGAGGATGATGGCTTCATATAGATACTGCCAGCTGAGGAATAAAACAGGAAGACTGCAGTCAGGTGGGATGCACAGGTGGAGAATGTTTTCATCCTACCCTTACTAGAGCTAATCCGGACAATGGCAACTATTATAAAGACATAGGAAGATACAGTAAGTATTAAGCAGTTTAGAGCGATTAAAGCTCCTGCCACAAAAAGGATTAACTCGATGGGTGAAGTATCATCACACGCTATCTTCAGCAATGGGGTGATGTCACAGTAGATGTGGTTGATTTGGTTGGATGAACAGAAAGACAGGGCAGACACTGAGGCACTAATGGGAAGGAAGTTAGAAAGGAGCGAGAGCGAGATCTGTCGTTATCTCCTCTTCTTCTCTCTCGCTCTCGCCTCTCACATCTCTCTCTCCTCTATCTGACTCTGCTCGCTCGCCTCTCGTCATCTGCCTCCTCCTTCTTTCTAAAGCATCAGAACAACAATGAATCATAAGGCAGAGCAAATTGAAACAAATATAGTAATCTGTATCTCACCTCTCATTTTCTGGGAAATGCACTTTATTTTTGTCAAAAGAATGCAAGTTACTGCAATCTTATGGGCCATGTCAGCCATGGTTTCCACTCACAATGAGGTGAGGATGGATGGCTTTGATGATTTCATCTTCATTCGAGGGAGGAGGAACTTATTATACAAGGGCCAATCTGCCATTCCTTCTTTTGGCATTGACAAATTCATTTGTTAAACCATTGGAGGATGCATCATTATGGGATTGTCATGAAAGCTTTTTTTTATTGATAGCCTTACAGGTAGAAGAGCCTGTAAAGTTACAGGTATTATCCATAGAAACATATTTCCTTTAGTTTCAGTTCGGATGATATTTTGTTCCCCAAATTCAGTATTTTTACAAAGATGTCATCCAAGTTCCATCTAAGGGAACCAATTTGTATAGAAACATCACAGGACATCGAGGTTAGAAATGATAATTTAGTGTGTGTTTCTTGTAGAATACTAAAGTTTATTGAGACAAGGACATCGAATTTAGAAAGTCAAACTCCTTGTTTATTCTTCTTGTTTTTGGGTCAAGAAAAGGGGAGAGGACACAAAATCGGGGACAGTAAGAAGATGGATGGTCTAGCCATTCAAAAGCTTACAGATCAAAGGCAAGATACTTCCCCAAAGTCACTGCACATCTATGGGAGGTAGTGCTTACAACATTGGGTTTGTGGAAGCAGGAGCAGAAATGAGGCTGTGTGCAAAGCCGCTAACTGGGCTCCCCCTCTCCATCATTAACAACACAAGTTAGAGGGCAGGGTCGCACCAGAGGCTACATTTGGTCCCAGAAGTAGTGACCAGGGTTAATTGATGTAATTGATTTATTTCTCTGCATATTTTTATATTGTTAATTTTCCCAACCTTTAATTTTTGAGATTGGTTGGGAATTAACCAATTACATTAGTGTTGCCTGGGGACTGCCAGGAAAACTTTATTTTTTAAACTCCTATCCAATATTAACCCTTTCATTTTATTCTTAGTTTGCTTCAAAACTAGACTGCTGGAGGGTGTTTTTCTTCTCTTAATACTATATCATTGTGGCTTAATGCTAAATGCCAATAGTTTGTGAAACTGTTAGCATCAATCACGCGAGGCACTCTCATCTTAATGTATTATAAAAAATTTACATTGGGCTCACTTTTTAGCCAAAGAGGCTCAAGTGCTTATGAGCACCGAGTCTGCCACTGATTGTAATCGTCCTACGAAAATGATCCGCAAAAAAAACTTCTAACTGTGAATCGGACTATACTCAAAACTTCACCGCTCCTTGCGATCAGCCCGAACCCCTCACCAGGTTCTAGACACGAACCATCTTGCTATGCGGTGAGCACATAACAATCTGTAATAAAGAAGGCTTGCGTCTGCTACCTCATCGAGTTCTCTATGACAGAAGATTAGAGAGACACTGCCAACGATATTAGATGTAACAAAAAGTTGTATATACACCCTTTATTTAAAGGCAATATCCGGGCGTATAGGACAGTGAACAGATATTAAAAACAATTAAAAACAATATATACAAGCAAATCCATGATAAGAGTACAGATACTGTTGAAATACAACCCATCCTAAAACTATCCCCCCTGATAACCATCACCCCTATCACCTGGATAAGTGCAGTACACAACACTATCTGTCCAGTCGGCAAGGTATACAAGAGGTCACACCATGGGGGTAACAGTGTATGTAGGTTAGGGAGTTCCACATGGAAGAATAGCAGCCATCTGTTACCCCCATGGTGTGAAAATCTTGTGTACCTGCCGCATGGACAGATAAGTTGGTGACTGCACTTATAAGGGGGATAGGGGGATAGGTTTGGTTATCAGGGGCTAGGTTAGGATGGGTTGTATTTACAACAGTATCTGATTCTTATCATGATTTGCTGGTATATATTGTTTTTAATGGTTTTTAATGATCTGTTCACTGTCTAGACCCCCGGATATTGCCTTTAAAATAAAGGGTATGTATATACAACTTTTAATCTATATCGTGGTGCAGTGTCTCTCTAATCTTCTGTTCATTAGATATTATTTCTATATACACTTTGCACCGAGGCCTACTGTGGCTTGATTATATTAACCTGTAGCTGTCACTGCTTATTAATATAAATTTCATTGAGTGTGTTACATTGGACACTTACTGATGTAGTTGTTCTCTCTAACATTTAGTTACTGCTGTCTGGACGGAGGGCAATTGAATTACCATCATGTAAGGCTAAAATTATATGTAAAAAATTCATTTAAGACTGCACTAGTATGGAATATGAGGAATTTAGTATGTGTCCCATGTTGAGGAAACCCAAGGATAATAATAAGTGATTCTCCTTTATTTAAAAAAACAATCTATGGGGAGACCAACATTAATCCATCAAACCTCAACACTAAGCTGATCGTGTTGCCCGAATGATTACTGTAGAATTGTCCTGTGACGTGAGTTAATGTGCTTACATTTCCACGATCACCCATGTTAACTGGGGATCAATACCATACGAGTTGACAGTTTTCAGTCTTAGTATATTTTACATATTGAATGGCAGTCCACACGTGAAAGGCTTTAGGCTTCGCCCTGGTAATTCCATCATGATTCGGGGAGGGAATCAGAAGTGCAAGAAATTCACCGACTAATCACCTGACCAAACTGAAATGTTTTTTCTAGAAGAACAACCTGCAAGATTAACCAATGGGATTGTGGGACAGCTTGTTTACAAGCTGGAACATACCTGGTGGATTAAAATCAGATGATATTATCTAGAAGTTCTACACGATCTATTTATACCTTCTCCACTTGTCACTTTGTTAGACTATTCAACCCACCAAGGAGAAATTCACTAGAGCATTGAACATATGGGTGTTTCATTTGGAATTGTGCCAGTTACAGCTTTTGCTTGAGGCCATATTTTAATGGAAAATGACTTTTAGCTGAGCAGGTTCCTACCTGATGTGGACGACTTTATATTTACAAGTAAAGAACAAAGTGCACCGGGGGTTCCTCATCCTTACCTCCACCTCTGTAGCAGGAACAAAATCATCAAAGAGTCCTTCTGGTAGAGAAGTGGTGGGAGACAATGAGTGGTGGATTATTTAAAGGCAAACTAAAGCATCAGAACAAAACAATGAATCATAGGCAGAAGCAAATTGAAATAAATCTAGTAGCTCTAGTAAGTAATCTGTATCTCACCTCTCATTTTCTGGGACCAACCCCTGCACTTTCACCTATAAAACACAGGGTTTGTGCTTTTTTAGAATCACACAGTGTGGTCACTGACCATTATGTTCTTTACTCATGCTCAGTCCTAAACTACTCCAGGAACTTGTTTGGTGATGTCATGCCCACTAGTAGTCACTAGCCAATCATTTTACAGGACAATTTAGCAAAGAGAGCATGTGACTGAGGTCAGGAGGTGTGTCCAGATACAGCACATACACACAGTTTTCATCCTGTTCTTCAGGAGATTACATTTACTTGCAATTTATTGGAGTGCTATTTTACAGTTTATTGGGGAGGTTTTCAGAATCTATAATAATGTATAATAATTTTGATCCCCTTAAATGGAATATCCACCCCCAAACAAAAATTTAACCTACTACTGGCCCCACTGCGTAGTTTAAAAAATCCTTACCGAACATCTCTGCTCCTTATGGTTCTCCTGCAGTGCCTATCCAAAGTCTAGGAAAGTGAAGAGTACGAGGTGTCTTCCTGTATGAAAGGTGTCTCCCTCCTCCTTGTCCTTTAAGTGGACAGTGGTATGCGCAGGGGAGCCCTTTCCCCCCTCCCTCCCGATCCCTTCACCTAGGGTAAAATGTTCTATATATAATGTAGGACATTCCTTCCCATCCCCAAACGCTATATTAGAATGTTAAAAATCAAAACTGTACATACAGCCCTTCGGTCCCATGGTATTCTCTCTTGCCTCTCAGCCAATCACTGCCACGGCTACAGGTCTGGTCCCTACTTGCAAATTCCGGCAAGCAGGGAGCCGGATCAGAGCACCGCAGGAGTGAGGAGCTGTAAGTAGAGTTCTGCTTACAGCGGTTGGGGGTGGGCACAGTAGGTGTTAAGCAGTTAAGAGTGATCAAAGTTCCTGCCACAAAAATCATTAACTCGGTGGGCGAGTGCTATCTTCAGTAATGGGGTAATGTCACAGTAGATGTGGTTGATTTGGTTGGTAGAACAGTAAGACTGAGCAGAAATCGAGGTGGACATGCCCTTTAAGGGATTGGCAGACAAACAGAACCACTGTCCAACTTTACCCATGCCCACCTCTGTCCAAACCTTGATCTTCCTAATCCATTCCCAGGTCTATCCAAGCTCAGTGTTATGTAATATTGTAGAAAACAACTTTACCAGATATTATCCACTGATTTTTTTAATATCTCTTTTTTTTTTTGGCCATAAAAGACATCATGAGAAAGAACTGGGCCGTCTCTTCTGTGCATGTGCAAGTTCATAAAGAGCTCATACAGCTTTAAGAGAAGACAATCCTTTTTATGGGGAGGGGGGGGAATCGTTTGCTTACTAGGTAATAACTTTTTAGCTATTGAGGTTTTGGGAATGATTTTGCTTTATATTATTATAGCCTGTATTCAAACTGGAAAGTCAATCTTTAACAGCTAAGAACCACTGGAAGTCTGGGTAAAATGTTGTAGACGTCTTGATAATTATGAAAAAAAAACTATATATATATAATATAGATTTATTGCAAAATAACATCCTCCACTGTTTTATTTTATAATCCCTTTGATATATTACAGACACCTACTACATTTTTAACTGATGTTATAATATCTTTGTTCCTTAATGTATATATAATAGGATTAAGCATTGGGATTATATTCGCAAATAGGACAGACAGGGCCTTTCCCCTCATCAAGAGAGTAGGAGGATGATGGCTTCATATAGATACTGCCAGCAGAGGCATAAAAGAGGAAGACTGCAGTCAGGTGGGATGCACAGGTGGAGAATGTTTTCATCCTACCCTCTACTAGAGTCTAATCGGAGAATGGCCAAAACACTTATAAAGGGAAAATGAGGAAGTTACAGTAAGTAATTAAGCATGTTAGAGCTTTTTTAAAACTCTGCCGACGAAATCATTGAAGCCAGTGGGGATAAGTATCGTCACACGTATCTTAGCAAATGTGGTGGTGTTGTTTGCACAGTAGATGTGGTTGATTTGGTTGGATGAACAGAAAGACAGGGCAGAGACTGAGGCACTAATGGGAAGGGCAGTTAGAAAGCCCCCTATCCAGGCCATTCCAGATAATATGTAACATATATTTTTATTCATATTTTGCTGATAGCTTAGTGGGTTGCAGATTGCTTGGAAACGGTCATATGACATGGATGTCAAGAGCATGTACTCTACAGTAGTAAAAGTATTAAATAAGAAAAGTTGAGTCATACAAGCCGTGAATGAGATGCTCTTGTTTTCTGTGAGGATGATGTGCAGGAGTTTCGGAGATGTGACAGTAGTGTAGGAAATATCCAAGACGGACATGTTACAGAGGAAGAAGTACATGGGTTTGTGCAAGGTTCTGCAATTTAAACCGTCCTAACTTTGGTCTAATCTGCCGGCGTATTCAAGCCCCTCGATTCCCTTATTAATTTAGTTGCCCTTCGCTTGAACTGCCTCACTTGCCAAGATGTCCTTTTATATGGATTCAAAACTGCAAAGCAACCGCATATTCCAAATGATGCCTTACCATGCCTTGTAAAGAGGGAGAATACTAGTTTTTCTCTTGAATCTATTCCCCTTTTATCTACAAGTACCCTATCTTGCTAGCTCTAAGCCGTTGCTACCGGGCATTCGTTTGCTATAGCTAAGTTTGTTATCTACCAGAACCCCCAAATGTTTTTTCCATTACAGATGCACTTACCGAGAGTTTTTATGGTGTAGGGGCACAGGATTATTCATCCCAAATGCATCACCTTACATTTCTCAACATTGGAATCTCATCTGCCATTCTAAAACTGCCCATATTTTTGAAAGCTACTAGGTCTGCTTGCATCAATGCCATCATTGGGGAAGTTTCCAAACTTCTCTGCATAGTTTTTAGTGTCATCAGCAAACACAGAGAACCTTGCTCTCAATGCCCCACTTCTCAAGTCATTTATAAACAATTAAAAACAGAAGCGCCCCAGTACAGAACCCTGAGGCACTCCCCGCCGCTTTAGAAATCTTTATTAGCCGCCATAGATGTAGCTCCATTACCCCACTCTTGTTTTTTGCGGTCCGATAACCAGTTCTCCTATCCATGAACAAATTTTTTTTCTTCAAGGCGCAACAGTCCTCATTTTAATACATTAGGTCGGTCGCCGATGTGGCACAGTGCAAACTTGTGCAAAATCAAAATATACCAACAATCCACTGCTGTGGCCTGAATCTAACTTCTTACTCACGTTATTCATAAAAACCATTACTTTGTCTGGCATGATCTATTTCTAATAAATCCATGCTGACTACTTACTAATAAGATGATCTCTGGGACAAAGTGTCCAAGGATATTGATCCCTTACAAAGTTTCCATCAGCTATTCCCTACCACTGATTTTTGGCTTCAGGTCTATAGTTACCCAGGCTATGAACTCCTACCTTTTTTGAATAATTGGTATTACATTGGCTTTTTCCAATCCAGCGGCCATCCCCAGACAAAAGCGATCTAAAAAGATGAGAAACAATGGTCTAGATAGAACTGAACTAACTCTTTTAAAAATCCAGGATGCAATCCATCTGGTCCTGGGGCTTTTGGATATTACGTTGTCTAATTGTTTTCCTTACCATATCCTCTGTTCTGCCACTGTGAATATCTCCATTTCGTTTCCCTCCATTTCTTCCCTGCATATTAATTCAATCCCTACTGTAAGCAAGGATTCTCAACAGTCAAAACCGATGCAAAAAACTGTTTAGGCATATTAGCCTTTTCGGCATCCTCTAAACCCATCCACCTCAGCCCTCATTATTATTAATGGTCCGCACATTCTCAGACTCCTCTTTTAACCATTTTATCCTTTTAAAAACTTTGGGGTTGGACTTGCTTTGTTCGGCAGCTCCTTATTTCATTTTTATTTTAGCTATGTTTAATTGTCTTTCTTGCCTCTTTCTTCCAACCGTTTTGTACTCCTGTAAGCTGTTTTCTGTGCCCTTCGTGTTTTCACAATTTTAAAGCCTTTTTCTTTTTTTTTTTTTCCATTTCCCTTCTTCCCCTGAGCATTAAGTCCAGGCAGGACTGGACCTAATTTTTTTCACTTGTTACCTAAAGGTAACAGATTTAGAAATTGTAGATAGTTTAATCAATCCCCTTTACAAGTGGTCCCATTTGCTCTATCTTTACCTAAAACAGTTCCCCGCAGTCTATAAGCAGGAGCGATTCCTTTTAACACATAAAATTAGCTTCCTAAAGTTAAAAGTTTTTGTTGAAGCCAGTGCACTTTAGTTTTTTTTGCAACCTATATTACATGACACTCATATCATGGGTCACTATTCCCTAAGCTCCCATTACCGCGCATCTCAAAAGGAGCGCAGTTGGTATGTGATAGCGTCTGACGCTATATCTGAGTCTCTTCTGTGACACTCGGTTGGCGATGGAGGAAACTGCGACCAGCGGTGGTAAAAAAATGCTTAGATAGGAAAGTTAAAACTTTATACCTTTTGCGGTGCTGCAGGTCCCCTTACTTCCAATCTATGCCAGGTAGTTAAAGCCCCCATAACCAGAACATGCCCCATACAGCAGCCTTTGCCACTGCATATGGAGATTCAGGTCCACCATCTTCCCGGCATTTGGAGGCTTCTAACATACTCCCAACAATTAAGTTACCTACCTTCTTGCTTTCCTGTCCACAGTTCCACCCCTAAAGGTTTTCTGCCATATCGTTACTTCCCCCATCTCTTCCATCTTTTAATTTGGCTTCAATTCCTGTTTACCATACATACATACTCCTCCTTTTCTTATATTAACTCTGTCATGTTCTAAATAAGGAGTATCTCTCCTTCAATCTTTACTGTCCATTGTTAATCATTAAGCCCATGGGCTGGTCTGAGAAGGGGCCCAATTACAGCATACCGGGCCTTTAAAGCGAGGGCGGGTCAAGGGGCCGCCGGGGGTGGCCGAGCACTATGCTGGGGGGCGGTGAACAGGGGGGGGGCATGGGGGGAGGAGCAGAGGAGGGTTCGTGGCCTGAACAGGGCGGACAGGGCCTTGGTCTCGGAGCCGCGAGGCCCCCCCGGGCCCCGGGGTGGGGGGGTGGGGTTGGGGTGGCCCCCTGTTTCGGTGTGCGTCGGCTGCTCCGCAACGGGGGGGAAAAGGCCCAGCCTGTGTCGTCGGGGAGCCCGGGCGGGGGGCACGGGGGTGCGGGCGAACCCCTGGAGGGCAACGGGCCCCCCCCCCAGACCGAGGGGTAAAAGCGCCTCCAAACCCCCAGACCAGCGGCGCGCCCCCCAAACAGCCCACCAAGCGGGGGGTGATGCACCCAGGGAGGTGTGGGGTGGGTGGCAAGCCCGCGAGGAAAGAGGGCCGGACTGGGCGACAGAAAAAGCACGCTTGGGTGTGCGGGCGGACAAATCCAAACCCAGCGCCGGACAGGGACGACAAGACCCACGCCGAGCCACGGCAGGTGGGAGGGGACGCTGCGTGGTGAGCTCGGCCCGGGCCCCCGACGGGCAAGGGGGGGGGGGGCGGCGGGGAGGAGGGTGGGGTGGGGCAAAGCACACCCGGGAGGAGGGGGGCCGGGGGTGGTGGGGAGAACGGGCCCCTCGAAGGCGCCGGAGACAGTGGGGAGGAAAGGACCGCCCCCCACCGCGTAAACTGGGGGCACTGGCACCAATTGGGAACCAGAACCGCCAGGGCACGCCCTGGGGCGTGGGCCCCCCCAAGAGGGCGGGCTACACGAGCCAGTCACGGTCGACTGCCTTTTTCTCAGGGCACCCGGTGGGGCGGCAGGGAGGGCGGGGCAAACAGAGGAGCCCGAGCGGCGGTGTCGGCGAAGAATGGAGGGCCCCGACCCACGGACCGGGTGGGGACCGCCCGAGGCTGCGAGCCCCCAGGGCGCCCCCTCTGGGGGAGGGGGAGAGGGCCAGGGGGGGGTGTTGCCCTTTTGGGTGGTGTGTGTGTGGGGGCGTTGGGGTTGGAGGCGGTTGTCCCGCGCCCAGACAGGCGGCGGCCGTGAGCCCCGTCGGCCGCGACAGCGGCACCGAAAAGGGGCAGGTGGGAGTGCGGGGGGGGAGCGGGGACCACGGGGAAGGGAGCGGCCCGAGCCGGCCGGCCCCGACGGCAGGAACCTGGGGACCCGGAGGCGGGCGAGGGTGGGCGCGCGGCCGCCGGCGCGGGCATGTGGGGCGGCCAGGGGCCCACCCGCCATGTGTGGGGGAAGGGCCCCGGCCAGACCACCTGGGTGGTTGGTGTGCAGGCCCTGCTGCCCAGAGGGGCCAAGCCGCAGCCAAGGGCGGGCAGGGCGTTTGGACACGGGAGACGCGGGACCGCTCAGAGGCTGTGAGCTGGAGGGGGCAAGCGGGCTCGCACAGCGGACACAGGGGGGGGGTACATAGGTGGGGTCGCGGCCCGGGGGGCGGGTGGGGGCGGCCGCTGTGCCAAGAGCCCATACAGGGCAGCAGGGGGATGGGGCGTAATGCAGGGGGGCGGGGTGCCGTCTGTGGGGTTGGTTGTTGGGTGTGGCACTTGGGGTGGGGCCCGACGAAAGAGAAAGACACACCAGAGCACAGCAGGGAGGAAAGGACAGGGGGGGGGGGGGGGCGGGAAAGAAGGTGTGGGGTTCTGCCTTTGGCGGGGGCTAAACGCGGGGGGGGGGGCGGACGGCGGGGGCGCGCCCCGGAAAACAGAAGCCCGGGAAAACAGAAAAGCCGGGGGACAAAAAGTGTCGGCTGTTCTGAGGGGGGTCGGTAGCGGAGTCAGGCCGTGTG
Source organism: Hymenochirus boettgeri (assembly GCA_019447015.1). Taxonomy (NCBI): domain Eukaryota; kingdom Metazoa; phylum Chordata; class Amphibia; order Anura; family Pipidae; genus Hymenochirus; species Hymenochirus boettgeri. Next base: position 42,554 of record JAACNH010001852.1, read on the forward strand.
TGCTAAGGGACGGAAATGGGAGGGGCAAAACCGGACGGCGGAAGTGGGGAAACAAGAGACAAGGAGCAACAGGAGCAGGTGTTGGTAGCCCAAGGAGGGGGGACCAACCTGGGGAGTCCATTGTGTGGGAGGACCGCCCAGGCCCGGCAGGGGGGGAGGGGGGGGGGGGAAGAAGGGGGGGGGGCAAAGAAGCAAGGACGGCCAGGCGCGAGGGGGGCCCGGCAGCCAGGGGGGGGGGCCACGACGGGTTGAGGGGGAGTGGAGGGAGGGCGGAGGCAGCGGCGCTGTTGTGTTCTGGGGTTGGGGGGGTTTGCACGAGGACAACGTGAGGGCGGCAAGCGGCCAGGCCGGCGTGGGGGGGCAGGGGGACAAAGGCGCCCAGGGGGAAAAAACCAGGGGAGAGGGGCAGGAGCAGGAGGGGACGGGGGGCAGGGTGATGTAGCGGGGGGAGGGGGAGACCGGCGGGAGGAAGAGCCGGAAGGGACAGGGAGGAGCCAGAGAAAACAGAGGGCCGGGAGGGGCAGCCGCGGGGGAGGGAGAGGGGGGGGGGGGGGGGGGGGGGGGGCCCAAGGCGGGAGGGGGACCAAGGAAGGGCAAGCCAAGGGCCAGCGGAGGACCAAGGGGAACAAAAACAGAAAAAAAAAAAAAACCAAAAAAAAGCACAGGGACAAGCGAGGCAGAAAGGAGAAAGGGGGGGGCGGGGGAGAAGCCTAAAAGTGAGAGACCAAGACATCGAAAGAAAGTCAAACTCCTTGTTTATTCTTCTGTTTGGGTCAAGAAAAGGGGAGGACACCAAATCGGGACAGTAAGAAGATGGATTGTCTAGGCCATTCAAAAGCTTACAAGATCAAAGGCAAGATACTTCCCCAAAGATCACGCACATTCTATGGGAGGTATTGCTACAACATGGGTGTCGGAAGCAGGAGACAGAAATGAGGCTGTTGTGCAAAGCAGCTAACTGGCTCCCCCATCTACCTCATTAACAACTACAAGTTAGATGGCAGGTAGCACCAGAGGCTACATTTGGTCCCAGATGACCAGGGTAATGATGATTACATTGATTTATTTCTCGCATATTTTTATATTGTTCATTTTCCCCAACCTTTAATTTTTTTGAGATTGGTTGGAATTAACCATTTACATTAGTGTGCCTGGGGAATGGCCAGGAAACTTTAAACTCCTATCATACTTAACCCTTTCATTTTTATCTTAGTTTGCTTCAAAACTAGACTGCTGGAGGGTGTTTTTCTTCTCTTAATACTATTCACTTGTGGCCTTAATGCTAAATGCCAATAGTTTGAAACTTTTAGCATCAATACGGAGGACAACTCTCCTCTTAATGTATAAAAACTTTACATTGGGCTCACTTTTTAGCCAAAGAGGCTCAAGTGCTTAAGCACCGAGTCTGCCACTTATTGTATCGTCTACGAAAAAATATCCGAAAAAACTTCTAACTGTGATATCACTGCTATGCTCAAAACTCACCGCTCCTTGCGATCAGCCCCGAACCCCTCACCAGGTTCTAGACACGAACCATCTTGTATGGTCGGTGAGCACATAACAATCTGTAATAAAAGAAGCTTGGTGTGCTACCTTTCATCTGAGTGTATCTATGAACAAAGATTAGAGAGACACTGCACACGATATTAGATGTAAAAAATTGTATATACATACCCTTTATTAAAGGCAATATCCGGGGTATAGACAGTGAACAGATCATTAAAAACAATTAAAAACAATATATACAAGCAAATCCATGTAAGAAGTACAGATACTGTTGTAAATACAACCACCTAAACCTCATCCCACTTCTGATAACTATCCCCTATCCCCTGATAAGTGCAGTCACAAACTTATCTGTCCAGTCGGCAGGTATACAAGAGTCACACCATGGGGGTAACAGTGTATGTAGGTTAGGGAGTTCCACATGGAAGAATAGCAGCCATCTGTTACCCCCATGGTGTGACCTCTTGTGTACCTGCCGACTGGACAGATAAGTTTGTGACTGCACTTATCAGGGGGATAGGGGGATAGGTTATCAGGGGGATAGGTTTAGGATGGGTTGTATTTACAACAGTATCTGTACTTCTTATCATGGATTTGCTTGTATATATTGTTTTTAATTGTGTTTTTAATGATCGTTCACTGTCTATACCCCGGATATTGCCTTTAAAATAAAGGTATGTATATACACTTTTTACATCTAATATCGTGTGCAGTGTCTCTCTAATCTTCTGTTCATAGATATATATTCTATATACACTTGCACCGAGGCCTACTGTGGCTTGATTATATTACCCTGTAGCCTGTCACTCGTATAATATAAATTTCATCTGAGTGTGTTACCTTGACACTTACCTGTGTTAAGTTTTTCTTCTCTAACCATTTAGTTACTGCTGTTCTGGAAGGATGGCCATGAATCTCCATCATGTTAAGGCTAAAATTATATGTAAAATTTACATTTAATGACTGCACTATTATGGAATATGAGAATTAGTATTGTCCATGTTGGGAAAACCATGATAAATAATAAGTGATTCTCCTTATTTAATCTATTGGGTGATTATCCAACATTACATCCATCAAACCCAAACTAAGCTGATCGTGTTGCCCGAATGTAACTTGTAGAATTGTCCTGTGAACTGTGAGTTAATGTGCTTTACCATTTCCACGATCACCCATGTTAACTGGGGATCAAACCATACGATGTGCATTTTCCAGTCTTAGTCATTTTCACTATGTAATGGCAGCTCCACACGTGAATGCTTTAGGCTTAGCCCTGGTAATTCCATCATTCGAATTCGGGAATCAGAAGTGCAAGAAATTCACCTAATCACCTGACCAAACTTGAAATGTTCTAGAAACAACCTGCAGATTAACAATGGATTGTGGGACAAGCTTGTTTACAATGCTGGAACATACCTGGTGGATTAAATCAGATTATATTTTAGCTAGAAGGTTCTACCGATATTTATACCTTCTCCACCTTGTCACTTTGTAGCTATTCAACCCACCAAGGAGAAATTCACTAGAGCATTGAACATAATTGTGTGTTTTCATTTGGAATTGTGCCAGTTACCAGCTTTTGCCTTGGGCCCATATTTAATAATGGGAAAATGACTTTTAAGCTGAGCAGATTTCCTACCTGATGTGGACCGACATTTTATATTTAACAAGTAAATGAAACAAAGTGGCAGAGCAGGCGGAAAAGCGTCCTCATCGCTTACCTCCACCTTTAGGTAGCAGGAACGAGTCAAACTCACAAGAGTCTTCTTGTCTTTTCTTGTTATAGAGTTGATTGGGAGAGATACAGCGAAAGCCACCTATCCGGCCATTCCAGATAATATGTAACCTATATTTTATTCATTTTTGATGAAGCTTAATGGGTTGCAGATGGCTTGGAAACGGTCGTTATGACATGGATGTCAAGAGCATGTACTATACAGTAGTAAAAGTATTAAATAAGAAAAGTTGGTCAGACAGCACGTGAATGAGATGCTCTTGTTCCGTGAGGATGATGTGCAGGTGAGTTCGGAGATGTGACCAGTAGTTAGAAATTATCCAAGACGGACATTTACAGAGGAAGGAAGTACAGGGTTTGTGCAAGTTCCGTCCAAGCAGGTTAGATAATAATGACACAATACTCAGTTACAGTGAAAGATTAAATGAGGAGGGAAGAGGAGAACAAGGGAACCATCGGCTCCGGGACGAATTGGAAAATCCCAAGAGAGGAATTCTGTGATGTAACTTTAATTTGGAACAATCCACAGTCCAATGATCCCTGGAATGGGAATGAAAAAGACAAAGTAGTACTTTTTTGTAATTCAAACATCTGTCTATCAATAAGGTAAATAAGGGTTCTTGACACCCACCCGACAGCAGTAACTAAATGGTTGGGCTCCATTAAATAAAGCTAAATCTAACTTCCTCTAAGATTCACACTAGGGGAGAATCATATCAGTATGATGTCTCCATTTCGGAGCTATCAACACTTCCAAACAATATTCTCAAAAATCCTGGGGGATTATTGCTGATTAAAGACTTAAATGGCGAGAGATTCCGTATATGATTATCATGGCACTTTTGGATGTGATCAACAAAACCGCAGTCATTGTTGCACCATTCAAACCCTGGTCTTTTTGGGAGCAACAAGGGTGAGCAGAGATGCTTTCTCTCCATCGCCCGAGATGACCCGGGACAGGTGAGCTCCTTTCCACCCACAGCAGTAGTGATCACAAGATCTGTATTCTGCAAAGGAGATCTCCAAGAGTTCCACACATGGCTAAGAAACGTTCTTTTCAATCTAGAGTGTTCTGCTCATGTCTTGATGAAGTTTTTGGGTCTTTAGTTTTGCAATTGAATTAGTGAGATGGGTGAGAGAATGACAAAAGTTGCTTGCAACTCTACCCTTCGAAGAGATGGACAAGGATAGTCAAAATCTCTTTCAAATAATGTGTTGAATTGGAAGTCAAAGGAAAGTTAGAGTGGGGATAATTCAGGTCATCTCAGAATGGAATGCTATTCAAGAACCAGAGTGTCCAGGAGAATTAGGTGTTCAGAGCCTCAGAAGTTGGTTGGGGGGGCTCACCTGTCAGGTTCATAGTCAGGGCCGACAAGAGAAAAGATCTCTCTTACCTGCCATTAGGAGAAAGTACGGAACTACAGCAATATATCATTGCATAATTTAAAAGCCTTCAAACCCTTACTTCAGGGTTTCTCAGTTAGAGGAAATGACAACCAGGCAGTGGCCAGAACATCAGAAAACCAGGGATGAAACCAGGAAGCTCCAAGTTAATGAAGGAGGTGAAAACCCAATAATGTTTTTGGCTCAGCGAAATTTGACATTAACAGCTTTACTTCGAGTCTCCAGAATATTCAAGCGGTGTTCTCTCCAGAAGAGGATCTGAAGGAGAAATGGAGATGTCTTAGAACCCTTCCAGTATGATTGTCCGGAGATTGGGGATACTGGAGCTAGACTTGATCAGAGAAGAACAGGAAGGGACAACTTACTTCTCCAATTGTAAAACAGAACAGCAGTAGCAAACGGACTGCCTAGCCCACGCTTGGCCCAACCTTCAGCCCTTTCATATTCCCTCCCATCACTGATTTAGGTGTGAAGAGAAGATTTTGTTAACAGCATGTTGAAGAATTTTTTCTATGGGCAATGTCGCATGGTTTCCACTAATAATGCGGTTGGGGTGGATGGCTTGATTCATCTTCCTCGAGGGAGAACTATTATAACACGGGCCAATCTGCCAGTCAGTCTTTGGATTGACAAATTCATTTGTTAAACCATTGAGGATGCATGTTATGGACTTTGTCATTTAAAGCTTTTTTAAGGATAGCCTTCAGGTAGGAAGAGCCTGTGAGTTACAGGTATACTCCATTAGTAAACATTATTTCCTGTAGTTCAGTCTACAGTATGTTATTTGTCCCAAATGCAACATTTTTCCCCAAGATGGCATCTAAGTTTCAATATTAAGGAAACAATTGACAGAAACATCACAGGACACGATGTATGTAGAAATGAATGAAAAAGTGTATTCTTGTAGAAAATGATTAGGTTATTTAGACAAAAGACATCTGAATTTAGGAAAGTCAAACTCCTTGTTTATTCTTCTGTTTGGGTCAGAAAAGGGGGAGGACACAACAATCGGGGACAGTAAGAAGCTGGATTGTCTACGCCATTCAAAAAGCTTACAAGAATCAAAGGCAAGATAATCCCAAAGATCACGGAACATTTATACGGGAGGTAGTGCTGCAACATGGTGGTGAAAAGCAGGAGACAGCAATAGGCTGTGTGTGCAAACGCAGCTAACCGGGCTCCCCCATCTACATCCTTAACAAACTACAAGTTAGATGGCAGGTAGCACCAAGAGGGGACATTTTGGTCCAGAGTGACCAGGGTTAATGATGCTTTAACATGAATTTTTCTCTGCATATTTTTATATTGTGTTCATGTTCTCAATGTCTGCACTTATTGTAATCGTTACGAACAATATCCGAAAAAAAATTCTAACTGTGATAGCATGCTATGCTCAAACTCACCGCTCCTTGATCGATCAGCCCCAAAACCTCACCAGTTCTAGACACGAACCGTATTTGCTAGGGTGGTGAGCACATAACAATCTGTAATAAAAGAACTCGTTTTCTGAAAGTCGCTGGGTTGTTTCCTTTCATCTGAGCGTGTTGTGCCCTCAATTACCTGTGGCGAGTTTTTTCCTAACCATGTAATATTGCTGTCTGGAAGGATGGACATGGAATCTGCCTTTCGATGTCAAGCGCTTAATTACTATGTAAAATACATTTAATGACTGCATAATTATGGATTAATATGAGAATTTAGTATGGCCCAGGTGGGAAAACCCATGATAAAATAATAATGTTCTGACAGTAACAGGGGACAGTGGATTTCCTTATGTTAATCATGGGTGATTATACAACATACATCCATCAAACCTTCAAAACTAAGCGATCGTGCGGGGGGGGGGGCATGGCAGAATGAGCACAGGATAGCACGTGCTTTGCCTGAGCTGCCCGCAAGCCATCCCACACAAGTCCGTGCACAATCAGACTCAGGCCATGGGGAAAAAGGAAAAGACCCAAAGGTGCCGCGGAGAAGGATCCCAGAGACCCCTCTCGCACCCCCTGAAACAAAAAGGTCTGGAGGGAGGAATGTTCAAAGGTGGGGTGGGAGCGGAGGACTGCAGAAGCGCACGGCACAATAGGCACGCAAGGCCGCCACCACGGCATCCAGGCTCCAGCGGGGAGCCTCTGCAACCCCCGCTACGCCACCCCACTGGCACAGAAGGCTCACAAACCGCCACCACAGAGACAGGTCAGGCGGGGGAACCCCAACCAGAGATCCCCAGGGCCAAACGGAAAAGGCCCGCCAACTCAGGCCCAGATTGCAATAAAAAGACAGGCCCCAAGACTAAAAAAGGGCTAACAAAGGAGGCGAACCCAACTCCCCCACCACTCCTGAAGGAATCATGGCAAACGAGCCCCAGGGACATACTAGGAACCTCACCAAGCACCCACGCAGAGGGACCCAAACAAACAGCCCAATTCACCCAATCCTGGACCTAGCCACCCCACCAGGGACCAACACATGCCAGATAACAATAAACACCCAGAAAAATTCCGTAAGGAATTTATACTGAATCTAACCAACAAAAAGTAGACATCATAGATACACAGCACAGCCAAAGGTCCTGTCGTGCAGAGGTCTCCTAATTCAGAAAAGATCTTAAAAGCAGTATTGGAAAGGGATGGAGAGACACTAGAAGGAAGACATCAAGCCACAAAATCAACATCTTGCAAGTGGTCACACAAGTATAAACGCACACTCAGAGCCATAAGAGATCTAGTTTCGTCAGAGGAAAGGACCTCGAAAAAGAGGCAGACGCAACAATAACATTCGGATAAGAGGTTCCGGAGGAATCCACCCCAGACAACAAAATCTACAAGAAACAGCAATAATATGTAAACTGGTCCTAGACACGGGAAAACCCACAGGAAGTGCAAATAGACAGAACACACAGGGCATGAAGACCCAAAGGCTCTTCCAAATTCCCATAGGACAGTGATTGGCAGTACACCACTACGCACAAACGGAAGTAAATCCTCTCAAAATACACTCCGCACGGACCGAGAATGTGAAAACGCCAATATCAACTCTACCCAGACTTCTGATCTCCATCAATTGGCACGCAGCGTCAACTAGACCCCTACTAACAAAACCTACAAATAACCAACTCCAAACCGCTGGGGATTCCCATTCCAAACTCCATAGTTAAAACGAGGGGAGTGACCCACACCCTCAGATACAGGAAGAACTACCGGCGGCTGCGAAGCACTTCCAATTCCGACCATAGAACTCCCAGAATGGAGACCAATCCCAACCTCGCAGAGGCCCTAACCAACCATGGTCACACACTCAAACCCAGACGACAAAGCTTGTTCCCAATGTGAAAAAGAAGGACGCCAGAACTCCAGGGAATCTCACACCCAACAAGCCCAAACAACCCCCCCCATTAATCCCGGCTACAAAACCCAAGGAGACAGGGACCACAAAAAGAGGCACAGACCGATGTCATCACCCCCTTTTACAAAAGGTTACAATAATCACAGACGTATCGTTCCAAAAACCGTTACACCCCCATGCCTAGGAAACTTAAACTCATATCCCCATGAGGAAAAGCTACCAGCACCACTAAGGGGCCTGCATTCCCAGGAACAAAAAAAGTTGATGGCAAGCGGGAGCTGGGCAGAGACTCAGACCTAACATGTCCCCCCACTGAAATACCAATTCTACAGGACAAACTTACATTTTGGGAAAAATGGGAGTTATACTCTTAAACATGCATATCACCATAATAGCTTACCAATATTTTATGTGTTTATATGCATACAACGCCGGGAAGTGAGTTTAACTGTTCGTTGTTTATCTGTTGTTTTAGTAGTTTAGGTCGGGGGTCCTCCCCATCGTGCCATTGTCAGAAAAAGGGCTCATCACTGACTCAAGTGGATCCGCCCCCATCGCCGCCGGACTCCCTACCTCCGCAAACTTACGGCAACAACCCTTGTCCGTGTGGGAGTTACCAAAACATACACAACACATCCCGACCTCATGCCATGTCTCTCAGTCTAGAATAGAAATATGCGGTAAAGATCTGTCATGAATGTTGAGAGGCCTCTAAACACCCCAAAAAAAGCAATTTTAACCTAGGGAACTAAAAACAATTGAAGCCCAGATAGTATTTTAAGGAAACCCAATTGACTAAACAGGCTCCGCGCCTTTGGGCAACCCAGGGAATCCCACCGCATAACCTAGCTTTCATCCACTAAAAAGAAAGCAGGAGTAGCGGACCTTGTTTGTTCCACAAATCAGCATCTTCCTTCAAACCCAAAAAGAACAGGAACCCCCAAGGTAGATACCTTTTACTATATGGCACTCTAATAACACCCAATTCCTCCTTCTAAAGATCTTACGCCCCCAACAAAGGCCAACTTAAATTTTTTTAAAAAGGAAGTTACTACCGCAAACTAAACAAATACCACTGTGCCCATAACAAAATTGTAGGAGGGGGCTTCAACCAAACACTTTTTCACCCAGTTTAGACAGACTCCTTCACAACAGCTTAACCAAAAACTAGGAAATACAAACAGCACGCTCCACCCGCCCCAACTATAAGACCTAAACCTCACACACCTATACAGATAAGGAACCCAAAAAACTTGAGCTTACACTTCTTCTATCATCCCCACCCAACCCACTCACGAATAGACGGCTACTTGGTACTAAGCCCCATCTTGAAAAACCCTACAGCTGCAACAAAAAAACCCAATTTCTTGGTCAGGATCATGCCCCCATAGAACTGGATATCACTATCTCAAACAACCTAAAATCTTGCCAACTGGCGACGACGAAATAACAATAAGTAACCTCACATAAGAGAACAAATTTTCACACAAAAATTAAGGATTCTTTGATATAAAACAACTAGACTCAGTACCTGAAAAGCCACGTATGGAGGTACAAGTACATTGAGAGGCCAAATGCAATATCAGAACTCACATCTAAAACGCAATAGAGAAGAGACTATACACAAAGTTCAAGAAAACCTGAAAGGTAGAAACAAACCCATTTAAACAAAACCCTCCGAGCTCTCTCCGTAGAATACTAACACTTCGCAACCCAACTCAAGATATAACCATACACAAGTGAGTCCTCCTAAACATGGCTCCGCAGAATATTATTATGACAAAGGAACAAAGCAAACGCCCTACTAGTGGCAATTTAATCAAAAACAAGCAAAAGCTCTCTCCCCAACCTCAATCAATCACCGGAGGGGACCAAGTCACCCCCCCCACGCGACCATAAGTATCAGCGTGTACAAAATATACTATAAATCCATTTACCAAATAGAGTCAACAATCCTGGAAAGCCAGACACATCTACCTACCTCACAACACAATTTACCAGGAAAGCCAGAATCCCCACAATACAGAGAGAGAGAAGCTATTCCACCTTAGACTCCCATTCACCCTAACGGAGCTAACAGCAATACTAAAAGAATCCCACCAAAAAAAATCCCCCGGCCACAGACGGCTACACAACAGCTATACAAAAACCTCAGTGACTTACGGCCCCAAAATGCCTATAGCCTAGACAAATCATTCCTAGAGGCACCACTCCCCAAAACAAGACTCACCTCCAATTATTAGTCAACCCCAAACCGGGAAAATTCTAAGCGTAGACGTGAAAAAGCCTAGTGACCACATAGATGGAGGTTGCTAGACCACACACTGCAACGAGTTCGGGATACAAGGGAACGCCCTACGAAGCCATCGCAAACTTTATCAACACAACGCATTAGTCCAAAGACCCCACGCAAAATTCCAACGTTCCAACAATACAATTGAAAACGGTCAGGTGACCACTCTTCCCATTATTATTTATATGTGCATGGAATCACTGGCAGCACAACATCAGCCTACACCCCCAAATCAGAGGGAATACAGCTCCTTATGCGAGAGTTTAACATCCACTTCTTGCAGATGATGTTCATCACCTTGACATCCACAGCACTCCCTTGACCTATCTAATCCCCCTCCTTATCGATTCGGCACATTATCTGTACAAAATACATCAAAAGAAATCAGGGAAGCTACCATTCAACATCCCACACAACACCCTCGAAACCCAAAAATATATACAATATCCTGGAAAATAACACTCCATATAAAGACCTAGGCACCCTCACCCTCCCCGACCAATAACTGTTACAACGCCCAAAGTACCCCCCGCTGCTAGACAAACGGGACAAGATATGAAAAAAAATGGCAAAACAAAATTACCAATATGCCTGGTTGGACGGTTGTAACAACCCTGGAAAATGAATGTTCTCCCCAAATGATTATACCTCTTCGAGACCCTCCCCATTCAGATACCCCTCAAAAATTGACACTGTTCCAATCGAACGGCCTCGGTTCTTATGGCAAGGCAAAACGCCACAGAATACCACAATCAGTAAGGACAGCACACAGATTCCCACGGCGGACTTGCAGCCCATCATTCCATAGTACTACATAGCACACATCTTCAGAGCGCCCTAACAAATGTCCCCAACCCAATAAAATAGAAAAATGGGTACAATTGACCAAGATTGGGTACCAGAAATTAATAAACTGGGCACCTTCTTATGGGAAAAGGAAAAAAACCCCGGAAAAACTAAATAAAGTCTTAATACACTCAATGCAAGCACAATAAAGGTATGGGCAAGTTTGTTAAAAGGTATGAGAGTCGGGGAGCCCCACCACCTACTCCTTTTATAGGTAACCCCAAGTTCCCCAAGGAAATCAGGGCCACAGCCAATGGCACAAAAACAGTCGGGATGACCAGCGTAAGAGAGTTATGTTGCACGGCTCTAACTGGCGATAGTTTACGTACTTTTGAAGAGATGTGCCATCCCGTCATTCCAAACTCCCCCAGTTCCCAATTCTCTCTACCTACAACTAAAGATGTATCCACAAAACCTTCTTAAAACAACCTAGAAAGAATGGTCTACACCGGGCCCTCCCAAAAGGCCTCCAATCCTCCATTTACAGTAGATGTGGTTGATTTGGTTGGATGAACAGAAAGACAGGGCAGAGACTGAGGCACTAATGGGAAGGGCAGTTAGAAAGCCCCCTATCCAGGCCATCTATTACACTGTGTATGATTTATAGGTGGAGAGTGGCTCATTCAGATGTCATTCCCCTTAAATATTAAAGATGCCCAATATAATTTTTTTGAATGATACTATAATTTCTCTGTTCCTTAATGTATATATAATAGGATTAAGATAGGATTAAGCATTGGGATAATGTTTGCAAATAGGACAGACAGGGCCTTTCCCTCATCAAGAGAGTAGGA
>JAACNH010001853.1:0-36811 GCA_019447015.1 Hymenochirus boettgeri
TTCGTTTGTCTTCATTATTATGAGATTTTAAATAGGAGGGGGCAATTGGTGGTAAATCATGCAAAAATTGGTGGTTAAATCATGCAAAACATTTACCATTTACCACAACAGATCCCACTATTTAAAAATTATTTAAAATACAGGGTGGTGTATTTCAAACTAGAAATAAATATAAACACAGAGAATGCTGGGAATGTCGATGCTCTGATGGGAACTGTTTATCTAAAGCAAAGCCATTAAAACTTGTTTTCATGAAATTTGAATGGATTAAATCCTGTGCCGAGAAGTAACTAATCAACATATACATGTACCGTTCTATATAACCGTATATATCTATAAAGATCTATATAACCGTACACACTATACTGTTATACACCTTCACATCTATAACGATCTATATAACTGTAAATCTATACCGTTCTATACAACCGTACACATCTTTAAGATCTATATAACCGTACATATCTAAAGATCTATATAACTGTACACATCTATCTGTTCTATACATGTACCATTTAAAGACTATAAACCGTACACATCTATAAAGATCTATACAACCGTACATATCTATAAGATCTATATAACTTTACACATCTATTACCCGTTCTATACAACCGTACACATCTATAAAGATCTATATAACCCGTACATATCTATAAAGATCTATATAACTGTACACATCTATACCGTTCTAACAACCGTACACATCTATAGATCTATATACGTACATATCATAAAGATCTATAAACCGTACCATCTATACTGCTATAACAACCTTACACATCTATAACTATCTATATAACTGTACACATCTATAGACCGTTCTATACAACCTACACATCTTTAAAGATCTATAACCGTACATATCTATAAAGCTTATAAACTGTACACATCTATACCGTTTCTTACAACCGTTCACATCTATAAAGATCTATACCGTACATACTATAAGATCTATATAACTGTACACATCTATAATACCGTTCTTATACAACCGTACACATCTATAAAATCTATAATAACCGTACACATCTATACTGTTATATACAACCTTACACATCTATACGATCTATATAACTGTCACATCTTATAACCGTTCTATACAACCGTACACATCTATAAAGATCTATATAACCGTTCATATCTATAAGGATCTATATAACTGTACACATCTATACTGTTCTATACAACTGTACACATCTATAAAGATCTATATAACCGTACACATCTATAAAGATCTATATACTGTACACATCTATACCGTTCTATACAACCGTCCACATCTATAAAGATCTATATAACCGTACATATCTATAAGATCTTTATAACCGATACACATCTATACTGTTATATACAACCTTAACACATCTATAACGATCTATATAACTGTACACATCAATACCGTTCTATACAACTGTACACATCTATAAGATCTTATATAACCGTACACACTCTATAAGATCTATACACCGTACATATCTATAAAGATCTATTAACGTACACTCTATACCGTTCTATACAACCGTACACATCTATAAAGATCTATATAACCGTACATATCTATAAAGATCTATAACTGTACACATCTATACCGTTCTATAACAACCGTACACATCTATAAAGATCTATATAACCGTACATATCTATAAATCTATACACGTACACATCTATACTGTAATACAACCTTACACATCTATAACGATCTATATAACTGTACACATCAATACCGTTCTATACAACCGTACACATCTTTAAAGATCATATAACCGTACATATCTATAAAGATCTATATAACTGTACACATCTATACCGTTCTATACAACCGTACACATCTATAAAATCTATAAACCGTACATATCTATAAAGATCTATATAACTGTACACATCTATACCGTTTTACAACCTACACATCTATAAAGATCTATATAACCGTACATATCATAAGATCTATATAACCGTACACATCTATACTGTTATATACAACCTTACATCTATACGATCTATATAACTGTACACATCTATACCGTTCTATAACAACCGTACACATCTAAAAGATCTATATAACCGTACATATCTATAGGATCTATATAACTGTACACATCTATACTGTTCATACACTGTACACTCTATATAAATTCTATATAACCTATACACATCTATAAGATCTATATAACCGTTACACATCATAAAGATCTATATAACGTGTACACATCTACCATTCTATACAACCGTACACATCTATAAAGATCTATATAACCGTACATATCTATAAAGATCTATATAACTGTACACATCTATACTGTTCTATACAACTGTACATATCTATAAAGATCTATTAACGTACACTCTATACCGTTATATAACGTACATACAACCGATCTATATAAACCGTACATATCTATACCGATTTATCTACCGTACATATCTATACCGATCTATCTAACTTTACCACATCATAACGATCTATATAACCGTACTCATCTATAAAGATCTACCGGTATATAACCATACACATCTATACTGTTCTATACAACCTTCTGCTCATCTATTCCAATCTATATACTGTACCATCTATACTGTTCTATATAACTGTGACACATCTATACTGATCTATATAACCGTACACATCTATAACGAACTATAAACTGTAAAAATCTATACCGATCTATATAACCGTACACATCTAAACGATCTATATAACTGTAAACATCTATACGATCTATATAACTTACACATCTATAACGATCCATATACTGTACATACTATACCATTCTATATAACTGTACAGATCTATACCTTTCTATATAACGTACACATCTATCTATACCGGTCTATCTAACTGTACCATCTATAACCGTTCTATATAACCGTACACATCTATACCATTCTTATAACCATACACATCTATACAGATCTATATAACCATACACATTTATACCGATCTATATAAACTGTACACCATCTATATCGTTCTATATAAATGTACACATTTATACTGATCTATATAACCTTACACATCTATAATAATCCATTTAACCGTATAGATCTATACCATTCTATACAACTATACGATCTATACCGTTTCTATAAGCATACACCATCTATACTGACGATATAACTTTACACATCTATAACGATCCATATAACCGTACACATCTATAATGTTCTATATAACCATATACATCTATACCGATCTATATAACTATTACACTATACGATCTATATAATGTACACATCTATACCGATCTATATAACAATACACATCTATAACGGTCTATATAACCGTACACATCTAAACGTTCTATAACTGTGTACATCTATACCGATCTATATAACCTAACACATCTATAACGATCTATAAACTGTACACATTTATACATTCTATATAACCGTACACATCTATACTGACTATAACTTTACACATCTATAATGATCCTAAACCATACACATCTATAACCATGCTATATAACTGTACAGATCTATACAGTTCTATATAACTGTACATATCTATGTCGTTCTATTTAACTGTACACATCTATCCGATCTATATACCGTACACATCTATACGTTCTATTTAACTGTACACATCTATACCGATCTATATAACCTACAGAACTATATCCTTTCTATTACTGTACACATCTATACCGATCTATATAACCATACACATCTATACGATCTATAAACCGTACACATCTATACTGTTCTATTTACTGTACACATCTATACCGATCTACTGGTATATAACTGTACACATCTATACTGATCTATATAACTTTATACATCTAAACGATCCATATAACCGTACACATCTATACTGTTCTATATAACTTTACACACTCTCTACCGATCGATATAACCGTACACATTTATACCATTTATATAACTGTACACATCTATACAATCATATAACGTACCATCTATACCAATCTATACTGTACACATCTATAAAGATCTATATAACTGACACATCTATACCGATCTATATAACCGTACACATCATATCGATCTATATACCGCACACATCTATACCTCTATATAATTTTACACATCTATACTGTTCTATATAACCATACACATCTATACCAATCTATATAACTGATACATCTATACTGTATATATAACTGTACAAATCTATACCAATCTATATAACTGTACACATCTATACTGTTCTATATAACCGACACATCTATACCGATCGATAATAGTGTACAAATCTATACCAATCTATATAACTGTACACAATCTATACTTTTCTATATAAACCATACAATCTATACCAATCTATATACTGTATTACACTAACGTACTATAAACTGTACAAATCTATACCAATCTATATAACTGTACACTTCTATACTGTTCTATATAACCGTACACACTCTATACGATCGATATAAACTGTACACATCTATACTGAGCTAGATAACCGTACACTCTATACCGATCTATATAACCATACACTCTATACCGATCAATAACCGACATATCTAATACCGATCTATATAACCGTACACATCTTGATCTATATAACCGTAATAACCTTAATAACTACGCTCCGTGCACCACGGACCTCATTCTCTGAACCCCCCTCCCATGGATTCATACCAAAGTAATTTCAAACACCCTGGAGCTGTGATGTCTAACTGTGCCATAGCAGGAGATTCAATAAAAGTTCTTATCGTTCAAATGGTTGGTTGCTAATATGCCCCAACCAATCAGATGTAGCTTTCAAATGTTAAATAGATCTGATTGGTTGGGGCAAAATTAGCCAATTTTTAACAATAAGAACTTTTATGAATCTTTTAGAAAGTAAACATTTCAGTGCCAAGGTTCGACTTCACTGCTTTAGGGGAATAAATATTTCTCTTCCTTCTTAAAACAATACACATTCTTAAAAGGTATAATCATCTAGCTTGAGAAGGCCAGCTTGCTATTGTTACTATTATAATTCTTCTCTTTATTACACCAGTTTTTGGACCCACAGCTTCAGACTAGCCATAGAGTTGAAAGGACATGTGTTAACAGGTGTGAGCAATATCTCTTTCTTGATTGCATTCAGCTGTGTCGCAGGCATGATCAACGCTGATTACCTGCCTCTTGATTATATACACCTGATCAGAGGGAACTTACAATGAACTTACACTTATAAAGAACAATCGTGAATTACCACACACCCCACACATTTATCAGTAGAAATTACTATAGTAACATTTTAAAGAAGGGCACATCTGGGAATAAGAAGACTGTTGCAGACCTGAAATAGCAGCTCACTAAGGGGGAAACAATAGATTTTTTTTTAAATTAAGACAATATGTTATTTAAATAATTAACTTGAATAATACATTTTTTTTTTTTTACTGACTTCCCTTTAATGACACAATATGTTGGATGCCTGTTTTTTTCTTGTATCAAACTTTCACAGACCATGGAACTCTAAGTAGAACATAGAAGAAAAATTAGTTTAGTTGTCAATCAACATTAACTTCTGTCTAGAGGCAAATGTCTGCTCCTTGCTAAGCGTCATAGAATGTATTAAAGTATAAACAGCGCCCCTTGGTGGATTATGATATTGTAAGGAACTCTATATAGGGAACTCTTTTTGGCAGATTAGGAATGTGGTATATCTCTAACTTTTGAACTAGACAGAATATTGACCCAACCTTCTGAGTCAAGCCTAATATTTTAGATTTAATTTAATGCAAACATCACACTGACAATCCCAGGAGCAAACATTTGTTGTATTCAGTTGCACAGACATTAAATTCCAGATGCAGATCTGGTTCAGCACAAAATCATTCGCTCAAACCCATTCCAAATCCTGGATATAATTTAATGCATCCTTGTGCAGGGAAAGAAACTTACTTTGGTCACATTGTAACATTTATATTTAATCATTGTGATCTTCATATATGACAGAATGGAATCCTCTTAAAGGGCTGGAACACACAGGCTTACCCTTAGCAATCAATAAAACTACTGTATAGTAATCTGTTGATCAGGAAAAGTGGTACTAACAATATTAATAATAATTGATCACAAGGTCATAGAAGACAGTGGCGTAAGTACACAGCCCCCGTGACGGCACGGCAGGGGCTACGAGGGCCTGCCAATGTACCACGACCAGCAGTTTTTAACAGCTGATCAGTGTACGTAAGTAAAGATGTGCGCGCACAGCTGTTTAAAACTACTGCCGATGTCCGGTACAGTAATTATGAACAGCTGATCACGCACACCTTTAGTTATTTACACACAATCAGCTGCTGGTCTAGGTAATTGTTTGAATAGGTGGTGTGGCAGGCGCTGCGGGGGGCTGCAGTTTTGATCCACATGTTTGATGCATTTTTTGCATAATTTGCCTTAAAACAAAACAGAAATATCAGCTGGATCAAAATTATTGACTCTTGAAAGTAAATACCAGAGAGACAATCATGTGAAATATTTACCTTATGTACCTTGTCCAAAATCCCAAATCATAGTACCAGGGATAATGTCATATACGAAGCTAGTTAACGCTTCTTAGCCATATGGGCTGGAGCCCCGCTGGCATGATTCTCTTGGTACAGTGTGCAAGGCCCCATTGTATGCACTGCGATCTGCTTTTGGAGTGCATTCGATTACCATTTCTTGTGCCATCACATATTCAATATAACAGATTATTGAGAAAATTGAAGTGCGTTCTTAGTTTGCAGCCTAAAAGAACAGTCTTTGAATAACAACAGGTAGAAAGTAGGCTACTATATATTCAATAATAAGAATATATGGCGCATTCCTGCTTTATTGTTGCCTAGTTCGGTAAAACTGTTGGCCTTGCAGCTGTATGGATAAGCTGTGTGAACACAGCAAGATTTAACATTCCTTATGACTGCTTGCTTGCAGATCCCCTTACACTGATGATTGAAGACATAAGAAGTCAGACACAGGGTTCTAATTAAATGTTCCAGCCCCCTTTCAGACCTAATACCACAGCTGCTGAAGGGTCCAGTCAAGCTAACAGCAAATACCTCCAATCAGAGAGGATTAATAGTAGCACAGTACCATACACCACTCATTCTAATACTTTGGCTGAATGGGTTTCCCTTGGTCTGTTGAATTCAGCACTAGGGTCAGATAAGGCATCATTCCTTGTAATCTGTCTGGATTTTTTTTTAGCTTGTTTTGCAATATCTCCTAGAGTATTCTTCCCAGGCAATAATAGTTTCTAATAATGAATGAAATCTGAAATGTTCTACTGTAAAGGTCCATATGGACGTACGATCGTGTGGCCAACCCGCAATCCATGATTGTAGGATGCACGCCCATTTTTGGTGAGAACTATTTATATATAGGTGCTCGGTCAGGCCTAGATGGTCTGCTGGGTCTGGTTATCATCGACAATACACCAACCATAGCTTGTTTTGCCCAACCAAGCACCCATAAAAAAGCAATAGACGGATGCAACGGATGTTAGTAGCTAGTGCATACAATACAATCTGATCTAAAGCCTAAGGGCTGGTATGAATAGTCATTATTCTGCTTAATATCCACCAAGAAATCTACCAATTAATATTGATTGGCATTCTGCTGGTCTGGAATTTGAGGACTGCTTAATCCCCATAACCATCATTGCCAATGCTTTAAGCTCATCGGTTAATAGAGATAGACAAGTTCCTTGTAAACCTTCGCGTTTTCCCAAAACTGCATTTACACACATTCCTCCCAACTTTAAAGACTGATGTCTGGGAATGTATGTGAGGCCAATCCATATACCCCATCCACATCCCCAGACCTCACCCTTTATACCACCAATGTATGTGCAATGAGGATCCATGCATGAATATAAATTAGTCAAAGACTAAAGAGGAAGGACGTCTCACTAAATTTGGTTGCTGTAAAGCGAATGTGTAAAAATGGAATTGGTGATTTCACAGTTTAAGCGTGCCTACATGTAACAATCCCGGTCATTCCCCTTCCCTATGTGGACAAAATTTTGCTGATGATATGGTGTTGCCTTATTATACGGCGGGGATTGGTAGGTGGATGGCATTTGTTGTATTGCAAACCACAATTCAAAGTAAACTTAAAAAATGAAGACAATATATTCCCATGGCAAGTACTGGGAACATTTCATGGATTCTGGACTATTTAGAGTTGTTTCTTAGACTTTTTTAGATGATGGAACACTCGGCAAAGACAACTTTTCTGGCAGCACACTGTGTTCTTAATGTTGTGATTACCCATAGATTGTCTATTGTAATCGAATCTGATGATGCTCCAGTAAAGTACCATTACTCTGCCTGCACTGAAATGTAATCATAACACATATGTACAGTGTACAGAATACTACAGTCTAAAATGTTAGTTTACTGGCCCCAAACCCCATTTTCGTTTTACTCACCTCCTTCCCTAAAGATGCCCCTGAACTTTGTTACAAGACCCGTCCCCTTGCCGATCTGCGTCCTGGCTGTCAGTCTGAGGCGCTCTGGTGACGCCGTGTCCAATAGCTGACTGCTGTGCCTGTGACCAGAAAGCACCTCACTGCTGCTGTGTTTGCTCAAAAACCACCTCGCAACAGCAGCAGGAGGCGGCACCCAGGCGGCGAGGGACAGGATCTGGTAAGTAACTTCAGGGGCTCTTTGGTGAAGTGATTTAATTCCTGTTTAGAATAACTTCAGTTGTTTTTTTTGTGTTTTACAGTATGTGGAGGAGTTGGTTACCCTGTTCCCTTGGCGGTCCCAAAGGCTATTCTAACTGCTGTTATCTGAATATTCTTTTTTAATTACATTTGACCTGGAGATACAACTGTGTCTTCTGCCCAGAGCAGCAGCTAATAGACTTAGTGCTACGTGATGAGTAATCCCCATCCGCTGTGAACACAGTGTAATGATTTCCATGATAAGTGAATAACCAGGGCCACTAACAGTAACACACAAGAACACTACAAGGAACAGTAATATTAAGTGAAAAAAATCACTGCCATATCAAAAAGCAGTTTGCAATAGTCACACAAATTTGTATCATTGTATCAAGCAGAGGGAACATATTACATGAGTAATTTCCTTCTATTAATATCCAGACAAATAACTTCAAGGAATAATTGCAATTAAAAGGAAAATCACTGATTTCCATAGAAGAAAAAAAGACACGTGAATAATTAAAATTACATTATTTATCAGATTTGGCATGTATGTTTTTGCAAAAATATCCTTGATGTCACATGGCCATATGAAATAAATGATTACTTCCATGATGTCACATGGCCAGCTATGCAATAATGATTATTCCATGATGTCACATGGCCAGCTATGCAATAAGATGTTTATTTCCTTGATGTCACATGGCCAGCTATGAAATAAAATGATTACTTCCATGATGTCACATGGCCAGCTATGAAATAAAATGATTACTTCCATGATGTCACATGGCCAGCTATGCAATAAGATGTTTTTTCCTTGATGTCACATGGCCAGCTATGAAATAAAATGATACTTCCATGATGTCACATGGCCAGCTATGAAATAAAAATGATTACTTCCATGATGTCACATTGCCAGCTATGCAATAAGATGTTTATTTCCTTGATGTCACATGGCCAGCTATGCAATAAGATGTTTATTTCCTTGATGTCACATGGCCAGCTATGAAATAAAATGATTACTTCCATGATGTCACATGGCCAGCTATGCATAAGATGTTTATTTCCTTGATGTCACATGGCCAGCTATGAAATAAAATGATTACTTCCATGATGTCACATGGCCAGCTATGAATAAAATGATTACTTCCATGATGTCACATGGCCAGCTATGCAATAAGATGTTATTTCCTTGATGTCACATGGCCAGCTATGAAATAAAAGATTACTTCCATGATGTCACATGGCCAGCTATGAAATAAAATGATTACTTCCATGATGTCACATGGCCAGCTATGCAATAAGATGTTTATTTCCTTGATATCACTTGGCAGCTATGCAATAAGATGTTTATTCCTTGATGTCACATGGCCAGCTATGCAATAAGATGTTTATTTCCTTGATGTCCATGGCCAGCTGTGCAATAAGATGTTATTTCCTTGATGTCACATGGCCACCTATGAAATATATGATGCTTACTTCCATGATGTCACATGGCCATGTACACAATAAAATGATTACTTCCTTGATGTCACATGTCCATTGGTCACAGACTATATTGCAATGTACTGGCTGCAACTCCATGTTTCCATAAATGAATAGTTATTAGTAGAGATGAATGACACTGGCCAGTTTCTTTGCCGACAGTGGAATCTATCGATGTTTAAGAAAACCTGAAGATCCAGTTCAAACCCAATTGATTTGGGATTCTTTCCCTGGACCATACGGAAGTTTCTGAAAACTTGAATCCATGCAAACCCAATTAAATTGGAATTTTTCAGATTTCACATCACAATTTTCTAAATTTTTTTCGGAATTTTCTAACACAACTTTTCGAATGTTTGATCTAAAATTCTGCCAGATCTGTAGATTTCGCCAATCAAATCAAAAACTTGAGTTCATATTTCCCCCCTAGAATACATGATTAACCCATTCCTTGACAGAGAGGTCATCATTCAGATCTCATTGGAGCAGAAAGTAGCCTGTAGAATGTAGAGGGGACATTCGGAGAAAATCCTTTTCCTGGTGGATTTGTGAAAGAATTGAGATTAATATAATGTTAGGATGGGGTACAGATCTCTGGGGAGGGGTGTGTGGACCAGTTCCATTTGCTTTTTTATCATTTTATTAGGTTGGGAGTAGGAGGGGTGACACATTTGGAGATCAATAAGCTGGGTGTCGAGGTAGAATTTATTATAGTTATTCCTGCTATGATAGTAAATTGTTACAACAATTAACAGTATCAGCTTTCTTCTGGATATGACTTTTCTTTTGAAAAAGCATTCATTTATTTATTACTGAGATTTCATAGTTCACCCCTTTTGGCTGGTCATTATTTCCATTGGAAGGATGATGTAGGCTGTATCCGTTTCACAGCATGTAGATATTATATGTATTTGAAAGAGGGGTCTATCTATCTATCTAAAGATAGATAGATAGATGATAGATAGATAGATAAATAGATAGACAACAGAGATAGATAGATAGATAGACAGATGATAGATGATAGATAGTATAGATAGACAGAAGACAGATATATAGACAGATGATAGATAGATAGATAGACAGATGATAGATAGATTATAGATATAGATAGATAGATAGATAGATAGTAGATAGATAGATGATAGATAGATAGATAGATAGATAGATAGATTAATAGATAAATAGATAGATAAGAGATAGATAGATAGTAGGGTAATATTAGGGGTAGTAGGGTAGCACTCACGCCTTCCATCATCAATTGCCGGGGTGCGCCATGTATTAACAATGGATAAATAGTAAATGGTGCAGTCCTGGGTCTTTTGAATAATCTTTCTTTTGAATGATTATTCGAAAGACCCAGGAGTGCACCATTTAATACTATCTGTCTATCTATCTATATATCTATCTATCTATTTATATACTATCTATCTATTATCTATCATCATCGTCTATCATCTGTTCTATCTATCTATCTATCATCTATCTTCATCTATCTATATATCTATCTATCATCTGTCTATCATCTGTCTGTCTATCTATCTATCTATCTATCTATCTTTCTAGCTATCATCTGTCTGTCTATCTATCTATCTATCATCTATCTATCTATCTATCTGTCTGTCTATCTATCTATCTATCTATCTATCTTTCTAGCTATCATCTGTCTGTCTATCTATCTATCTATCATCTATCTATCTATCTATCTATCTATCTATCATCTATCTATCAAATCAAAAAGAGATTTATTGGCAGGATCAATTTAAATTTTGACATTGCCAAACAAACAAACAAAAATAATAATAATATAAAATAATAAAACATGTTAGTATGGGGGTATAGAGAGGTTCACAGTAGGGGGACATGAGTATCAATGGTTTAATATATGGACAGTACTATAAGGGTATATTGGGTTTCAGTCCTTAAGTCGATTGGGGAAGGATAAAGGGATAATGGGTGAGTAGTCCTTGACATTGAGTTCATTTATGCTCCTCCTGTCTGTGACATGCCGTTACATAGTGTGCCCCAATATTTCTGTGGCTTCCTCCTCTCCCAGCAGGATTTAGAGTTTTCTCTCTCCAGTTGAAGTCTGGGATAAAGTCCGACAGCATCTTGAAATGGGGGTCCGTATTGCTTTATGTTTGGGGCAGTGAAGAAGGAAGTGGGTCTCATCTTCTA
This sequence comes from Hymenochirus boettgeri, assembly GCA_019447015.1. Taxonomy (NCBI): domain Eukaryota; kingdom Metazoa; phylum Chordata; class Amphibia; order Anura; family Pipidae; genus Hymenochirus; species Hymenochirus boettgeri. The sequence continues at coordinate 12,275 of JAACNH010001853.1, forward strand.
AGGTTCCCTGGTCACAGTGCTGGCACAGTCTGTTCTTTCTGGTTTATATGTCTGTCTGTGTCGGCCAGATTCCATTTCTAGGCAGTGGGCACTCAATCTGTAGAGACTCAGGACTTTTCTCTCTTTAGGGTTTCATATTCTCCGTAGGGGGCCAGTTTGTAGTCTCTGTCCAGTGCCTGGTATATAGTTAGGTTCTGGGACTTTTTTATTTCTTTATTCCATTCATCCATGTAATCCAATTGGCTCTTGGTTATGGCTGCTGTAATTTGAGGTTTTCACAGGCTCTGTGGATGTGGGTTTGATGTTGGGAGCTGATGAGTTGTTTCAGTGCACATCCTTTTCTGACTCCCGACCTTGCAGGAAATATGAAGTTCTTTTCCCATTCACTTTTACACTGCATTTATTACCAGTATAAGGCTCTTGATGACATCATATGTTTTTCCACCTATTCCATTCTCCATACGTTTTAGGAATAGGCCTGGGTGCCACACTCAAATGCCTTTTTAAAATCCACAAAGCAGGCAAATATTTCTCCATTCCTTGTGTTGTGGACATGATGATTATGAGGCTGTGCAGAGTGTAGATGGGATCAGTGGTACGATGGTTTGGGAGGAACCGTCTTGGCTTTTACTGAGAATGTTATGTTGTGTGAGGACAGCAATGATTCTCTTATTAGAAGGCTGTTATAGTTTCCCACTACACTGCTCACACAGATGCCTCTGTAGTTGGCTGGATCATATCGGTCTCCACTTTTGTGGATTGGTGTTATCAGACCTTGGTTCCAGACTTCAGGAAAATGTCCACATATAGGACTAGGTTGAATAGTTTGGATATTGCAGTATGTATTTCCGGGGAGCTGTATTGGAACTGTTATGTTTGAGTGATTTATTTGAAGAGTTATATAGTATAGAATCGGTTGTGGTCTGACAGTGTGACTAGGGAGCGACTATACATGGCAGTGAGTCTCTGCTCCAAAAATATAAAAATTGCCATCTAAGGTGAGGTAATCCTTCTCTCTGCCCGTTTTGGCATTCATGTCCCCATAGATTAGTACTTTTCCTAGGGTTTGGAATGTGCTGCCTCCTTTTGCAGTATCTCATAGCCCTCATGATTATAGTATGGGGATTCTGACAGGGCTAAGTATACTGCACATAAGTATATATCAGTTTGAGTGGAGGTGATGGACCTGCTTATCTTCAGCCAGATATTGCTTTTCCCTCTCTTGATTGGTTGTATGTGTTCATGGAGGTTTTCTTTATACCAACCTATCTACCCTCCTGCGCCCATGCTTGGTATGTTTGCTCTTTTGGGCTGCAACCGAGATTCTATCTATCTTCTATTCTATTTATCTATCATCATTTGTCTATCTATTATCTATCTATCATCTATCTATTCGTCTACTTCTGTCATCTATCTATCATCTATCTCTGTCTATCTATCAATCTATCATCTGTCTATCTATCTATCTATCTATCTATCTATCTATCTATCTATCTATCTATTCTATCTATCTATTTATCTATCTATCATCTGTCTATCTATTATCTATCTATCATCTATCTATCTATCTATCTATCTATCTATCATCTGTCTATCTATCATCTGTCTATCTATCATCTATCTATCTATCTTCTGTCTATCTATCTATCATCTATCATCTGCCTATCTATACATCTATATCTGTCTATCTCATCTGTCTACTATCTATCTATCTATTTATCTCTCGCTGTGATCATCTGTCTATCTATCTATCTATCTATCTATTATCTATCTATCTATCTATCTATCTATCTATCTATCTATCTATCTATCTATCATATGTCTATCTACCATCTGTCTAATCTATCATCTATCTATCTATCTATCTATCTATCTATTATCTATCTATCATCTATCTATCTATCATCTGTCTATCTATTATCTATCTATCATCTATCTATCTATCTATCATCTGTCTATCTATCTATCTATCTATCATCTGTCTATCTATCATCTATCATCTATCTATCTTCTATCTATCTATCTATATATCAATCTATCATCTGTCTATCTATCAATCTATCATCTGTCTATCTATCTATCTATCTATCTATTCTATCTATCTATTTATCTATCTTCTCTGTCTATCTATTATCTTCTATCATCTATCTATCTACTATCTATCTATTATCTATCATCTGTCTATCTATCATCTGTCTATCTATCATCTATCTATCTATCTTCTGTCTATCTATCTATCAATCTATCATCTGCCTATCTATCAATCTATAATCTGTCTATCTATCATCTGTCTATCTATCTATCTATCTATTTATCTCTCTCTGTGTATCTATCTGTCTATCTATCTATCTATCTATTATCTATCTATCTATCTATCTATCTATCATATGTCTATCTACCATCTGTCTATCTATCATCTATCTATCTATCTATCTATCTATCTATCTATCTATCTATCTATCTATCTATATATCTATCTATCTATTATCTATCTATCATCTATCTATCTATCTATCTATCATCTGTCTATCTTTATCTATCTATCATCTATCTATCTATCTATTTCATCTGTCTCTATCTATCTATCTATCTATCTTCTACTTCTATCTATCTATCTATCATCTGTCTATCTATCATCTATCATCTATCTATCTTCTATCTATCTATCTATCTATCTATCTATCTTATATCAATCTATCATCTGTCTATCTATCAATCTATCATCTGTCTATCTATCTATTCTAACTGTCTATCTATCTATCTATCTATCTATCCATCTATCTATCTATCCATGTATCTATCTATCTATCATCTATCTATAATCTGTCTATCTATCATCTGTCTATCTATCATTTGTCTATCTATCTATCATCTATCTATCTATCTTCTATCTATCTATCTATCTATCTATCTATCATCTGTCTATCTATCATTTGTCTATCTATCTATCATCTATCTATCTTCTATCTATCTCATCTATCAACCTATTCTGTCTATCTATCAGTCTATCATCTGTCTATCTATCTGTCTACTATCTTTCTAACTATCTTCTATCATCTATCTATATCTGTCTATCTATCATCTGTATATCTATCATTTGTCTATCTATCTATCATATATCTATCTATCATCTATCATCTGTCTATCTATCAGTCTATCATCTGTCTATCTATCTGTCTATCTATCTATTCTAACTATCTATCTATCTACTATCTCTATCATCTATCTATAATCTGTCTATCTATCATCTTTCTATCTATCTATCTATCTATCATCTATCATATGTCTATCTATCATCTGTCTATCTATCTCTTCTATCTATCTAATCTATCTATCTATCATTACTCATCATCTGTATATCATCTATCATCTATTTCTATCTATATCTATCATCTCTATCTATCTATCTATCTATCATCTGTCTTCTATCATCTATCTATCTATCATCTATCTATCTATCATCTACATCTATCATCTGTCTATCTATCTCCTCTCACTCTCTCTGTGTACTTATCTGTCTACCTATCTATCATCTATCTATCTATCTATTATCTGTCTCTCTATCTCTATATCTCTCTCTCTGTATCTATCTGTCTACTATCTATCATTTACTATCTATTTATCATCTGTCTATCTATTTATCATCTATCATCTCTATCTATAATTTACCTATATATCATCTATCTATCATCTTTCTATCTATCTGTCTATCTATCTACTATCTATCTTTCTATCATCTGTCTGTCTATCTATTATCTGTCTATCTATCTATTATCTTTCTATCTATCTATCATCTGTCTATCTATCTGTCTATCTATCTATCTATCTATCTATCATCTGTCTCTCTATCATCTATCTATCTATCAACTGTTTATCTACTCTATTACTATGTATCTTATCTATCATCTGTCTATTTATCTATATCACTTCCTATCTATCTATCATCTGTCTATCTATCTGCTATCTATCTATCTTTCTTTCTATATCTGTCTGTCTATCTATTATCTGTCTATCTATCTATCTATCTATCTATCTATCATCTGTCTATCTATCTATCATCTGTCTATCTATCTGTCTATCTATCTATCTATCTATCTATCATCTATCTATCTATCAACTGTTTAATCTATCATCTATCTATCTATGTATCTATCTATCATCTGTCTATTTATCTATCATCTTTCTATCTATCTATCATCTATCTATCATCTGTCTATCTATCATCTGTCTATCTTTCTCTCACTCTCTCTGTGTATCTATCTGTCTACTATCTGCCATCTGTCTATCTATCTATCTACCAACTGTCTATCTATCTACTATCTATCTATCAGCTATACAGATGATAGATAGATAGATAGATAGATAGATAGAGAGAGAGATAGATGATAGATAGATAGATAGATAGATAGACAGTTGGTAGATAGATAGATAGACAGATGGCAGATAGGTAGACAGATAGATACACAGAGAGAGTGAGAGAAAGATAGACAGATGATAGATAGACAGATGATAGATAGATGATAGATAGATAGACAGATGATAGATAAATAGACAGATGATAGATAGATAGATGATAGATAAACAGTTGATAGATAGATAGATGATAGATAGATAGATAGATAGATAGACAGATAGATAGACAGATGATAGATAGATAGACAGAAGATAGATAGATAGATAGATAGATAGACAGATAATAGATAGACAGACAGATTATAGAAAGATAGATAGATAGATAGACAGATAGATAGACAGATGATAGATAGATAGACAGATGATAGATAAATAGACAGATGATAGCTTTTTCCTGGTTTCCCAGTGGGTCTCCATATTTTTTAGACAGCTTTACTGTTCTGAGATCCTTCACAAATACAATTGCACTGCATGAAGGTGTTGATGCTTCATTGTGGATTCTAATGGACAACCAGTCATTAAATACATAGTTAAAGGAGGGAACGATTCTTGGTTTCACAAAAAACCCCCTGGTCCCTCGTCATACCAAGCAGGCTATCTTGCCCTCGCTTAGACTCCTGAATGGAAATAGTACAGACTCTGAGAGGGGTGGGGCTAGACCAGGCACTACAAGCTGATCTTTCATGGTGTGAGAATAAAAATGTTCACATAGGAGGACCAGAACACTCCCCTCATAAAAATATTCATAGAACCTGATCAGGTTGTAAAACTTTCTTTTACTAGGCCTCTTACAATTTAAACATTAAGAATCCTCCCATCTGGACACCCAACATCTAAAGAGCTTGAAGGGACCTGATAAATAGCTGTACACAGGATCCCACACCAATGGCATCATGACCGTGGTCCCCGGGAACCCGTGTCACCACCCAACCCCACGATGTTCACCGCGACCATGTGAGTCTGCTGATTCACTAATTCAAGTTTATACTTGCCACATGTATGATACGAGTACAGGGAGACTAACACATTATTTGTATATCAAAATAGTAGTTTCTCCTTCCAATTTACTTACTTATCTAAAAGATATTACTGTGTGACAGGATCCCTCCATTAGAAATGAAGTTAACCTTGTGTAGCCTGGACGTTAGATTTGATGTCCAGATAATGGTATGAGTATGGTTTTCCTTAAGCTAGGAAACAAAAGTGAAAAGCCCCAATACTGTCGGATGCGACAGTATCGGGGCTTTAATTGATAGTGTGTGTACGGCTTTCCCGAATGGCTTGCGGACGGGTATAATCTCACTATATAGGGGAGTCGGCCGTGGCGAGGAAACACACAGTCCTGAATGTTCTCCCGATGATGAGTATATGATGGGTATATGCTGTGTATATTCTAGTTATAGGAGAAACGCTCAGGACCGTGTGATCCTGAGCTTTAAAAAAGACAGACAGGATTTTGCATATCTTCGTGGTGTGACCAACTGCTTAGGCTATAAGCTTTAGCTGGGTTTTTTACACAGGTGGGGAGATTTTGTGCCTGGCCGACCCGTTCGCTATAGCGAGCAATGGCCAGGATAAATCAATGTTGCGACCATAGGTGGTCCATAGAGACCAGGCGTTGTGTCCAATCTCCCTAAACAGGTAGAGGTATCCAGGTACACAGAGCGATGAACCAGTGCTGTACACTTTTCCAGTTCCACCAGTGCTGGATTATCAAGTCATTAAACGAGTAGTAAGTGTAGTAGGCAATAACACGGACTGTAGCTGTGTGAAACAGAATTTTATTAAAGGGGAAGTCAAGCAATAAACATATGTTTTAAGAAAAAAAGGAGCAGTATTTTTCCATCCCAATGACCCCTTAATCTGCCATTCAGCATTGTATCGTGTATAAATAAATGCAACTGAAAATACTGACTCCTGTTTGCAGGACCCGATAGAGGACCGTTATGGTTCTTGCCCTGTCCCAGCAGCTGGTTGATTTCAGTTGCTCAGTAGAGAAAGTCTGACCATGTTGACCATCACCACCCAATCAGTAGGAAAAATACTGTTAGGAACATTCCAAAGATTGTGATGCATTCTGGGAAAGAACAAGGACCATTAGAAACTGAAATGTCAACAGCAGGGAAACAGCAAAGGGTAGAAACCAACTGATTTTTAAATGGGGAGAGAAATAGGTAGAATAACTAAGAAGTCATTTACACAAACTAACAAATTAACAAATATGATAATTTAACACTGAAACAGCATGCTACGTTTGTCTGATCTCAGCAAACAGACGACTGACATCGGGCAAGGCTGCCACTGAAATCTCCGTCAAATATTTTGGCCTCTGATTCAACCATTACACTGAAATACCGTAGCTGGGCCCAAAATCTGTCATGTGTACCCAGCCTTAATACCTAAATGAGTGCAAGTTTAGAGATTGATATGTTCAACATGTACCAATAGACTGGTTTAGATAGTTACAGACACACAGATGCACACGCGATGCGGCTGGGATCCAAACTTGCGGTTCGGTAACCAGTATAAGTTGACCGCTGATTTTGGTAATCCTCGCATCTATTGCTAACAGTAAACCCTTGAATGTAAGGTTCGATTTCGGTAATCCTCAAAAGATCGTTCGGTATCCCTTGAATTGGCTTTGTAACCCACGAATGTAGAATGTGGGGAAACCTCAGACCATTTTCCCAGGTTCCACAGCTTCCCAGCCCTTAAGGTTCGTACAAGTGCGATCGCGATGCCTGATCCGCAATGCACAATGTGTAAGAACCAAGCGTTTCGTGTCATAATCGCCCCGTGTATTATGGGACACTGTATTGAGCGTTGTCAGCAGATCGTTGCCGACCGGCTAGGCAGATCTCCGACAATGAGCGCGTTTGGACAATAAAGTGCCCATACCGGGCCGATTAGTTCATACAATGCAGGATCCCACAGCCCTCACATGTGTGGCACGAACATTTTACAGTAAGTTACCATTGTTATTATTGCTGTATCTATCTGAATTTTCAAACTATTATCTCCCCCTTGAATCAATAGGTTTCGTTTACTGAAGTTCAGAAACAACCGAACGTCAAGGAAAGGTGTTGGAACGAGGCAAGGACCCCCGACAAAGTTGCATACACAACACTATCTTGGGCGAAAACAGGCGTCACTGCACTAAGGTGTCGTGGTTCGTGTCTCAATCCTACGTGTTACTCTAGTCAGAACAAAAGATATGAACAGCCGTCAGGCCTTTTTTCCCTGAACCTCTTTAAACAAAGAAAAAAAAAAAATTCTTATATGGTAACGGGAAATCTTCCACTATTGATTAAAATTCCAATTCTACCGGTCGAAAAATTCCTAGATCATCTTAAGAAATAAACAGAACTTAGCCAGTTCAGTTAGGCAGCAAATTCTTGCCCCAGGTCTCATTTTATTCCATTTCCTTGTGAGGTCACCATCATGGAGAAACAAGCAAAGGTTTCCTCCAAGTTGATGAGCGAGGACCACAAAATAGAGCTGGGAACAGCTGCTAATGGGCTTGTGTTTGTGAAACTCCCAGACCCTGCTCCACATGAATTAAGCAACCTCATGAATATGGAGGAAAAAAAACAGTTCCCGTGCCCGGCAGTGAGGGAAGCCAGGCCTCACCCACAAGGGCCAATGGTACTTGAAAATGCGATTTGCAATCCTAAGTAGTTATTACAGTTCTCTAAGTCATTATTACAGTAGCAACAGAAAGCATCAGGGTTTTCAATAAAAGTCTTAAAATGGTGCTATTGTGCCCAACCAATCAGATGTAGCTTTCAAATGTTAAAATGTTCTGAGTAGTTGGGGCCAAAAATTAGCACCATTGTAAACGATAATAACCTTTTATTGAATCTCCCGCCTGTCGAATCAATCATCCGCAGCAGTACAAACTACAGTCTATTAAACAGAGTAAATAATGTCGACTTTCACAAATTTTGTTTAGCAAGGACACATTAAGGGCTGCTGCAATCAAAGGTGCAAAAATTGCCCATTGCTATATCTGCAGTAACCAGTGGTTTGTAACTAGGAATCACTGGGGCCCCCAGCAGAAACATGACGTGCTTCATCCCACAGTGGTGTTCTGGAGGCAGAGGCTATATTTCTCAAAAATACAAGGCAAGACGGGGCCCCCTGGCTCCCAAAACCCCCTGCAGTTTCTCCCCCTGCTCCCATGGTAGTTTTGCCCTTGGAAAGCAGCAACAAATTCAGATATTAACTAGCTGCAGAAACCCATCAAAAAGCTAACACCTGATTGGTTAAGTAAAGTTATAGGAGGGCAAACCATTTTCACCTGTTTATTGCATCAGCCAGTTCACGGGGAGATTCAATATCGCTGCTCCAAATTTATACCTTGCCCGATCCCGCGATACAATAACTGACTTAAAACGAGGATTACGTCAGTTATGGCATTGCGGGATTCCCCGGGGACTGGCTTAGGAGGGCTGGGGACAGGCGGGCTGGGGTGTGGCCTGGCTGGCCCTAAGGTAAGGAGCGTCCACTTAACGCTCCATCACAAGCCATAGCGTAAAGTTCACGCTACAAATAGTGCAAAACTTAAGTGCTATGGGTTTGGATCATTAGCACGGCGCGATTTCCAAAAACATTCGAAAAAAAATGGAGCGTGTGCTTCTAAAATCACAAAAAACCCTCGGTACCCAAAAAAATTTTGGGTAACGTGGGGTTTTAGACGGAAAAGGGCCATATGTGAATCTCCCCCTAAGTTTTTTTAAAATCCACTAAACACTCAACATGTGACACTAATTTACGGTTTAGTTGTTTTACATTAGTATGAGATTTTAAATAGAGGGCAAATTGGTGTAAATCATGCAAAAATGGTGGTTTAAGCCATGGCAAAACATTTACCTTACCAAACAGTCCACTATTTAAAAATTTTGTAAAATACGGGTTTGTAGTATTCATCAACTAGAATAAAATAATTAAACACAGGAGAATGACTGGGAATGTTCCTGATGACCCTCTGTGGAACTGTTTATCTAAAGCAAAGCCATTAAAAAACTGTTTTCATGAATTTGAATGGATTAATCCTGGTGCGAGAAGTAACCTAATCAAACATATACATGTGCCAGTTTCTATATTAACCCGTATAATCTATAAAGATCTATAACCGTACATCCACTAACTGTTATACAACTTACACATCTATAACGTATATATATAACTGTTAAACATCTATACCGTTCTATGACAACCGTACACGCTTTCAAGATCATATAACCGTACATATCTCTAAAGATCTATATAACTGTACACCTACTATCCTGTTCTAATACAACTGTTACACCAATTTAAAGATTCTATACAACGTACACATCCTATAAGATCAATACAACCGTACATACTATAAAGATCTATATAATGTACCATCTATTAAACCCGTTCTATACAACCGTACACATCTATAAGGATCTATAAAACCGTACATATCTATAAAGATCTATATAACTGTGACACATCTATACCGTTCAACAACCGTACACATACTATAAAGATCTATAAAAACGTAACTTATCATAAAGATCTATATACCGTACCATCGATACTGCTATTACAACCTTAACATCATAACGTATCTATATAACTTACACATCTATTAGAACCGTCTTATACAAATTAAACACATCTTTAAAGTCTATATAACCGTACATATCTATAAAGATCTATAAACTGGTAACACATCATATACGTTTCTGTACAACCGTTCCAATCTATAAAGATCTATTAACCGTACCAATCTATAAGATCTATATACCTGTACACATTAGTATAACCGTTTTATACAACCGGACCACATCTAAAAATCTATATAACCGTACATCTTATGATGTTATATACAACCTTACACATCTATAACGATCTATATAACTGTCCACATCTATAACCGTTCCTACAACCGTACACATGCTATAAAGATCTATAATAACCGTACAATTCTATAAGGATCTATATAACTGTACACATCTATATTTCTATACAACTGTAACACATCTAAAAGATGTATATAACCGTACACATCTCATAAAGATCCTATATAAGCTGTAACATCATACCGTTCTATACAACCGTCCACATCATAAAGATCATATATAACCGTACATATCTATAAGATCTTATACCGAACCTGTACCATCTATACTGTTATAATAAACCTTACACCATCTATAACGATCTATATAACTGTCACACATCAATACCGTTCTATACAACGTACACATCTATAAGATCTATATAACCGTACACAACATCTATAAGATCTATAACACGACATAATACTAAAGATCTATTAACGTGTACCATCTATACCGTTCTATACAACCGTACACATCTAAAAGATCTATATAACCGTACATATCTATAAAGATCTAGATAACTGTACACTCTATACGTTCTATAACAACCGTAACACATACTATAAAAGATCTATATAACCTGTACCATATCTCGAAAGTATCTATAATACCTAAACACATCTAATACTGTTAATACAACCCTTACACATCTATAACGATCTATAATGTCACAGCATCAATACCGTTCTATGACAACCTACAACCTCTTAAGATCTATATAACCGTACATATCTATAAAGAATCTATATAACTGTACAATCTTACCGTTCTATACAACCGTACACAATTATAACGAATCTATTACTACCGTACATATCTATAAAGATATAAACTGTCACACATCTATACCGTTAACTCTACCAACCGTACACAATCGTACTAAAAATCATATAACCGTACATATCTATAAAGATCTATATAACCTACACATCTATATATGTTATATACAACCTACCCTATATACGATCTATATAACTGTAACACATTATACGTTCTATAACAACCGTGACACATCTAGAAAGATCTATATAACACGTACATATCTTATAAGGCTTAAAATAACTCGATACGCTAACAACCTGTACACATCTATAAACTGTTCATACCACTTACACACTCATAATAGATTCTATATAACCGTTACACATCTTAAGATCTATGAGTAACTGTAATCAAAACGTTACACAACCATTCTATACAACCGTACACATTCTATAAAGATCTATATAACCGTACATATCTATAAAGATCTATATAAACTGTTACACATCTATACTGTTCTATACACTGTGTAAATATCTATAAAATCTATACTAACGACACAGTCTAATAACCGTTATCATACTACATACCTATAACGTACATACTATACCGTCAATACTCAACCGTATCATATCTATACCGTCTATTACCGTATCTATCTAGATCTTTACTGTCACTCTATAACGATTATATAACCGTACTCATCTAAAAGAATCTACCGGTATAATAACCATACACATCTATCTGTTCTAACACCTTCTTCTATCTATTCCAATCTAATTACTGACACATCTTACTGTTCCTATAGAACTGTACACATCTATACTGATCTAAACCGTACACATCTATAACGAACTATAGATAATACTGTAAAAATCATATACAGCTCTATATAACCGTACACATCTAAACGTCTATATACTGTAAACATCATATAGATCATATCACGTTACACATGCACAAACGATCCATTACTGTAAATCTATAACCATTCTATATAACTGTACAGATCATCTACCTTTCTATATAATACAAATCGGATACGATCTACTTACCGGCTACTACACTCTATATACCGTTCTATATAACCGTTATTACACATCTATACGCATTCTATATAACCATACACATCTATTAACAGATCTATATAACCATACACAGTTATACCCGATCTATAAAACTGTACCCATCTATATCGTTCTATATAAACCTGTACACATTTATACTGATCTATATGAACCTTACACATCTATAATAATCCATTTAAAAACCGTATGGAGATCTATACACTTCGATATACACTATACGATCTATACCGTTTATATATAGCAATTTACACCATCTATAACTACGATATACACTTTTACACATCATTAACGATCCATAATAACCGTACACATCTATAATGTTCTCTATATTAACCATATACATCTATACCGATCTACTATAACTATATACATTCTAGACCGATCTATATAATGTTACACCATCATATACCGATCTAGATAACAATACACCATCTATAACGGTTATATAACGTACACATCTAGAACGTTCTATCTAACTGTTCTACATCTATGACCGATCGATATAACCTAACACATCTATACGTTATATAACTTACACATTATATACCTTCTTATAACCGTACCACAATCTACTGATCGCATATAACTTTACACCATCTATAATATCATATAACCATACACATCTATACCATGCTATATAACGTACGATTTACAGTTTTATACTGTCCATATCTCATTCGTTCTATTTAACTGTACACATTATGACCGATCTATATACCTACACATCTATTACCGTTCTATTTAAAAACTTGTACACTCTATACGATCTCTATATAACCCTATCCGAACTAATCCGTTTCTATTTCTACTGTACAATCTATACCGATATATATAACATACACATCTTACCGATCTATAATACCGTACAATCGAATATACGTCTATTTATACGTACACATCTATACCGATGTCTACTGGTATATAACTGTTACACCATCTATACTGATCTATATAACTTTATACATCTAAAACGATCCATATAACGTACCATCGTATACTGTTCTTAATTAACTTTACAACTCTTACATCGATCCGAATAAACCGTACACATCTTATACCAGTATATAAACTTGTATCAACATCTATTACCATCGATATAACAGTACCATCTTACCAATCTATAACCTGTACACATTATAAAGTATCTTATAACTGACACATCATACCGATCTATATAACGTACACATCTGATCGACTCTATATACCGCACACTCTATACCATCTATATAATTTTAACACATCTATACTGTGCTATATAACCATACACATCTATCCAATCTATATAACTGTAGACATCTAATACTTACTTATAACTCGTACAAATCATACCCAATCTTATAACGTGTACCTCATATATATGTTCTATATAACCGACAACATTCTATACCGCATCGAGCTAATAGTGTACAAATCTATACCAATCTCATATAACTGTACAATATTATACTTTTGCTATATAAACCATACATCTATACCAATTATATTTTTTTAAAACTTGTATTACACTATACGTACTATAGAACTGTACAAATCTATACCCATCTATATACGTACACTTCTTATGTTCTATATAACCGTTACACCTCTATTAACGATCGTATAAACTGTACAGCAATCTATACTGAGCTAGAATAACTCGTACACTCTATACGATCAATAACCCATACCAGTCTATCCGATCAATCTAACCGACATATCTAATACCGATTCTATATAACCGTTACACTCATATTGATCTATATAAAACCGGTATAACCTTAATAACACGGTCCCGTGCACCACGGATCTCATTCTCTGAACCCCCCTCCCGGATTCATCCAAAGTATATTTCACAAAATCCCCTGGAGCTGTGTGTCTAACTGTGCCAAGCAGGAGATTAATAAAAGTTCTTATCGTTCAAATGGTTGGTTGCTAATATGCCCCACCATCAGATGTTTTTTAGCTTTCAAAATGTAATAGATCTTGATTTGGTTGGGGCAAATTAGCCAATTATTTTAACAATAGAACTTTTTATTGAATCTTTTATATGAAAGTAAACATTTTAAGTGCCAAGGTTGACATTCAACTGCTTTAAGGGGAATAAATATTGTCTCTTCCTTCTTAAACAATACACATTCTTAAAAGGTATAATACCATCTAGCTTGGAGAAGGCCCAGCTTGCTATTGTTACATTATATTCTTCTCTTTATTACCCAGTTTTTGGACCACAGCTTTCAGCTCTCAGACCATAGGTGTTGAAAGGACATGTGTTAACAGGTGTGAGCAATATCTATCTGTTCTTGATTGCATTCAGCTGGGGTCGCAGGCATGACCAACGCGATTACACTGCCTATGTTATATACACCTATCAGAGGGAACTTACAATGAACTTACACTTAATAAGAACAATCGTGCAATACCACACACCCCACAACATTTATCAGTAGAAATTATTATAGTACATTTTTAAAGAAGGGCACATCTGGGGAATAAGAAGGACTGTTGCAGATACCCTGAAATAGCAGCTCACTAAGGGGGAAAATAGATTTTTTTTTTAAATTAAGACAATATGTTTACTTATAAATAATTAACTTGAATAATACATTTTTTTTTGTTTTACTGACTCCTTTAATGACACCATATATGTTGGATGCCCTGTTTTTTCTTTATCAAAACTTCACAGACCATGGACTCTAAGTAGGAACATTAGAAGAAAAATTAGTTTAAGTTGTACAATCACATTAACTTACTGCCAGAGGCAAAGTCTGCTCCTTGCTAAGGTCATAGAATGTATTAAAGTAGAAACAGCGCCCCTTGGTGGATTATGAATTGTAAGGAACTACTATATAGGGAACTGAACTGTTTTTGGCAGTATTAGAATGTTGGGTATTCTAACTTTTGAAACTAGACAGAATGATTGACCCAATCCTTTCTGAGTTCAAGTCCTAATATTTAGATTTAATTTAATGCAAACATCCACACTGACAATCCCAGAGCAAACATTTGTTGTAGTTCGTGTGCACAGAACATATAATTCCTAGATCAGATCTGGTTCAGAAACAAAAATAATTCGCTCACAACCCATTCACATCTGGATATAATGTTAATGCATCCTTGTGCAGGGAAAGAAAACTTACCTTTGGTCCATTGTAACATTTATATTTAATCATTGTGATCTTCATATATGACACGAAGGGAAATCCCTTAAAGGCTGGAACAACACAGCTTACCCCCCATTACATCAATAAACTACTGTATAGTAATCTGTATAGAATCGAACAAGTGGCTAAACAATATTAATAATAGCATATGATCCAAAGGATAGAAGACAGTGGCGTAACACAGCCCCCGTGACGGCACGGCAGGGGCTACGAGGGCCCAATGTACCTACGACAGCAGTTTTTAACAGTCTGATCAAGTTGTACGTTAAGTAAAGAATGTTGCGCGCACAGTGTTTTAAACCTACTCACTCGCCTGCGTCCGGTAACAGTAATTAATGAACAGCTGATCACGCACGACCTTTAGTTATTTACACACAACACTCTGGTCTAGTAAATTGTTATGATAGGTGGTGTGGAAGGCGCTGCGGGGGGGCTGCAGGTTTTGATCCACAATGTTTGATGCATTTTTTTGCATAATTTGCTGCCTTAAAACAAAAACAGAAATATCAGCTGTGATCCAAAATTATTTGACTCTGAAGTAAATACCAGAGATGGACAATCATGTTGAAATATTTACCTTTATGTCACTTGTCCAAAGATACCGCAAATCATAGTACCAGGGATAATGTCATATACGAAAGCGTAGTTAACCTTCTTAGTCCATATGGGCTGGCATCCCTCGCTCATGATTCTCTTGTACAGTGTTCAAGTGCCCCATTGTATGCCACTGCGATCTGCTTTTGTTGAAGTTGCATTCGATTACATTTCTTGGTGCCCATCACATATTCATCATAACAGATATTGGAAACATTGAAGGCTGCGTTCTTAGTTTGCAAGCCTAAAAGAGACAGTCTTGAAACAACGGGTGAAAGTAGCGAACTTATATATTCATATAATAAGAATATATGGCGCATTCCTGCTTTATTGTTGCCTAGTTCGGTAAAAACTGTGGCCTTGCAGCTGTATGGAAGCTGTGTGAACACAGCAAGTTTAACCATCCTTATGACTGCTTTGCTTGCAGATCCTTAACTGAATGATGAAGACATAGAAGTCAGACACAGGGTTCTAATTACAATGTTCCAGGCCCCCTTTAACCTATACCAAGCTGCTGAAGGGTCCAGTCAAGCAACAGCAAATTACCCTCCAACAGAGAGGATTAATAGGCACACAGTACCAATACACCACTCATTTCCTAATACTTGTTTGGCTGATGGGTTTCCCTTGGTCTGTTGAATTCAGCACAGGGTCAGATAAGGCATCATTCCTGTAATCGTCTGGAGTTTATTGTTTTTTAGCTCTTTTTGCATATCTCCTAGAGTATTCTGTTCCCAGGCAATAATGATTTCTACATAATGAAATGAATTGAAATGTTCTAACGTATAAGGTCCTATGGGTACGATAGTGTGGCCACACCCCCCCAAACTCATATTGTAGGATGCACGCCATTTGATTTGGTGAGAACTATTTATATATAGGGTGCTCGCTCAGGCCTAGATGGTCTGCTGGGTCTGGTTATCATCGCACAATCAACCACATAGCGCTTTTTTGCCACCAAGCACGCCATAAAAAACGCGATAGACGGATGCAACGGATATGTTTAGTACTAGTGCATACATAACAATCTGATCTAAAGCCTAAGGCTGGATGAAAGTCATATCTGCTTAATATCCTCCAAGAAAATCTACCATTACATATCGTGATTGGTCATTCTGCTGGTCGGAATTTGAGGACTGCTTATCCCCATAACCATCATTGTCCAATAGCTTAAGGCTCATCTGGTTAATAGAGATAGACAAGTTCCTTGTTAAACCTTTCGCGTTTTCCCAAAACTGCATTTACTACAACACATGTCCCTCCCAACTTTACAAGACTGATGTCTGGGGAATGTATGTGAGGCCAACCAATCCCCATCCACATCCCCAGACCTCAACCCTTTATACACTACAATGTAGTGTCAATGAGGATCGCATGCATGAAGATAAATTATCAAAGATAAAGAGGGAAGGACGTCTCACTACTACATTTGGTTGCGTACAAGCGATATGTGGTAAAAATGGAATTGGTGATTTCACAGTGTTAAAGCGTGCCTACATGTATACAATCCCGGTCATTCCCTTCCCTAGTGGACAAAATTGCTGATGTATATGGTGTTGCCTTATTATACGGGGGACGGGGATTGGTAGGTGGCATTGGCATTTGTTTGTATTGCAAACCACAATTCAGTAAACTTACAAAAGTGAAGACCAATATATTCCCATGGCAAGTACATGGAGAAATTTCATGGATTTGGACTATTTAGAGTTGTTTCTCTAGACTTTTTTAGATGATGGAAACACCTCGGCAAAAGAGACAACTTTCTGCAGGCCCACTGTGTTCTTATGTTGTGATTACCCATTAGAATTGTCTATTGTATCGAATCTGATGATGCTCCATGTAAAGTTACCATTACTCTGGCCTTGCACTGAAATGTATCATAACACATATGTACAGTGTACAGCAGAACTACAGTCCTAAAATGTTAGTTTACTGGCCCCCCAAACCCCATTTCGTTTTAACTCACCTTCCTTCCCTAAAGACCTGCCCCTGACCTCTTTGTTACAGACCGTCCCCTTGCCGATCTGGTCCTGGCTTCAGTCTCTGAGGCCTCTGGTAGACGCCGTGTCCAATAGCTGATCGCTGTGCTGTGGACCAAAAGCAGCCTCACTGCTGCTGTGTTTGCTCAAACCACCTCGCAACAGAGCAGGAGGGGCACCCAGGCGGCGAGGGACAGGATCTGGTAAGAACTTCAGGGCTCATTTTGGTGAAGTGATTTAATTCCTGTTATGAATAACTATACAGTTGTTTTTTTTGTGTTTTACCAGTATGTGGAGGAGTTGGTTACCGCTGTTTCCCTTGGCGGTCCCAAGGCTATTCTAACTGCTGTTATCTGAATATTCTTTTTTTAATTTACCTTGACCGGAGATACAACGTGGTCATTCTGCCCAGAGCAGCAGCTAATAGACCTTGTGCACGTGATGAGTATACCATCTCGCTGTGAACACAGTGTAAGATTCCATTGATACGTGAATAAACCAGGCACACCAACAGTAAACCACAAGAACACTACAGGAACATAATATTAAGTGACAAAAATCCACTGCCCCATATCAAAAAGAGTTGTGCAATAGTCCACAAATTTGTATCATTGTACCAAGCAGAGGGAAATATTAAATGAGTAATTTCCTTCTATTAATATCCACAAATAACTTCAAGAATAATTGCAATTAAAAAGGAAAATCAACTGATTTCTTCCATAGAAGTAAAAAAAGACACGTGATTATTAAAATTAAATTATGTATCAGATTGGACATGTATTTTTTGCAAAAATACCTATTGTCCACATGTCCCGCTATGAAATAAATGATTACTTCCATGATGTCCACAGGCCAGCTATGCAATAAAATGATTCATCCATGATGTCCACATGGCCAGATTGCAATAAGATGTTTATTTCCTTGATGTCACATGGCTCATGAAATAAAATGATTATTCCTGAAGTCACAGTGGGCCAGCTGATGAAATAAAATGATAAAACTTCCATGATGTCAACATGGCCAGCTATCATAAGTATGTTTTAATTCCTGATGTCACATGGCCACTATGAAATAAAATGATTATCCATGATGTCACAGGCCAGTATGAAATAAAAATGTATACTTCCATGATGTCACATTGCCAGCTATGCAATAAAGATGTTTATTTCCTGATGTCACATGGCCAGTATCAAAGATGTGTTATTTCCTTGATTGTCACATGGGCCAGCTAAAATAAAATGATTACTTCACATTGATTGTCACATGGCCAGCTATGCATAAAGATGTTATTCCTTGATGTCAACATGGCCGCTAGAAATAAAATATTACTTTCACATGATGTCACATGCAAGCTATGAATAAAATGATTACTTCCATTGATGTCACATGGCCGCTTATGCAATAAGGATGTGTATTTCCTGATGTCACATGGCCAGCTATGAAATTAAAATGATTCTTCCATGATTCACATTGGCAGCTATGAACTAAAATGTATACTTCCATATGTCACATGGCCAGCTATGCATAAGATGTTTATTTACCTGATATATCACTTGGCAGCACTATGCAAATAAGAATGTTTATGTTCCTTGATGTCACATGGCCCAGCTGATGCAAAATAAGATGTTTATTTCCTGATGTCACCATTGCCAGCTTTGAATAGATGCTTATTCCTTGAGTCACATGGCCCACCTATGAAAATATATGATCTTTACTTCCATGATGTCCACATGGCAGTACACAATAAAAGATTTACTTCCTTGATGTCCACATGTCATTGGTCACACGACTATATATGCACATGTACTGCTGCTGGGCTAACTCATGTTTCCTTAAATGAATAGTTATTAGTAGAGTGAATGACACTGGCCAGTTCTTTTGCCGACAGGGAATCTATCGATTGTTAGAAAAAACTGAAATCATTCAAACCCAATTGATTTGGGATTCTTTCCCGACCAACGGAAGTTTTCTGAAAACTTGATCCATGCAAACCCAATTATTTTGGAATTTTTCCAGATTTCCATCACAATTTTCTAAATTTTTTCGGAATTTTCTAACACAACTTTTCGAATGTTTGATCTAAAATTCTGCCAGAATCGGTTGGATTTTCCCATCAATCAAAAAACTCTTGAGTTCAGTATTTCCCACCCTAGAATACATGATTAACCCATTCTTGACAGAAGAGGTCCATTCAGATTCTCATTGGAGCAGAAAGCCTGTAGAATGTTAGAGGGGACATTCGGAGAGAAAGAATCCTTTTCCTGTGGATTTGGGAAAGAATTGAGATTTTAATATAATGTTAGATTGGGTAACAGATCTCTGGGGAGGGGTTGTGTGACCAGTTCCATTTGGCTTTTTTAAATCAGTTTTATTAGGTGGAGTAGTAGGCAGGGGTGGGGTGAACATTGGAGATCAACAAGTGGGGTGTCGGTGAGGTAGAATTTATTATAGTTATTTCCCTGCATGATAGTAAATTGTACAACAATTAACAGTATAGCTTCTCTTGTGATATCGACTTTTCTTTTGACAAGGCATTCATTATTTATTACGAGATTTCATAGTTCACCCCTCTGCTGTCATTATTTCACATTGGAAGGATGATGTAGGCTGTATCCGTTTCAACAGCATGTAGATTATATTATGTATTTGTAAAGAGGGGTTATCATCTCATCAGAAAAGATAGTAGTAGATGATAGATAGATAGATAAATAGTATAGACAACAGAGATAGATAGATAGAAGACAGATGATAGATAGATAGATGATAGATAGACAGAAGACATAATAGACAGATGAAGATAGATAGATAGGGACAGATGAATAGATAGTTTCATAGAATAGATATATTAGAGTAGATAGATAGATAGATAGATAGAAGACTGATGATAGATAGAAGTAGATAGATGATTAATAGATAAATAATAGATAAGAGATAGATGATAGTAGGGTAATATTAGGGGTTAATAGGTAGCACTCACGCCTTCCATCATCAATTTGCCGGTGCGTCGCCATGTATTAACAATGGATAAATAGTAAGGTGCAGCGCGGGTCTTTTGAATCATCTTTCTTTTGCATATTATTCGAAAAGACCCAGGAGTGCACCATTTATGCTATCGTCTTCATCTATATATCTATTATCTATTATATATATCTATCTATTATCTATATATGTCTATCACTCTGTTCTATCTATCTGACTCCTCCCAGTTCTATAATCTTCACTCTGTCTATCATCTACTGTCTATGTCATCTATCTATCGTATCTTTTCTAGTTATCAATTTTCTGTTTTTTTTTCTGTCTTTTTGATCTATCTATCTATCATCTTCCTATATCGTATCGGTCTTCTTCATCTATCTATTATCTATCTTTCAGCTATCATCTGTCTGACTTCTTTTTCTTCTATCTTATCTCGTCTTATATTCTATCTACTATTTGCTAAGTGTCTATCTACATCTATCTCATCTATCTATCTATCTATATCTTATCTATATTCAAACAAAAGAGATTTATTGGCAGGATCAATTTACCATTTTGACATTGCCAAACAACAAACAACAAAAATAATAATAATAAAAATAATAAAATCATGTTAGTATGGGGGGTATTATAGAGAGGTTAACAGTGGGGGAATGAAGTATCAATGGAATCTTAATATATGGACATACTATAAAGGTATTATTGATTTCAGCTTAAGTCGATTGGGGAAGGTAGGGGATAATGGTGTAGTAGTCCTGGACATTGGTTCAATGTATGCTCCTCGCTGTTCTGTGACATGACCGATTACATAGTGTGCCCCATATTATCTGTGGTTCCATCCTCTCCCAGCAGGATTAGAGTTTTCTCTCTCAGTTGAAAGTCTGGGATAAAGTCCCGACAAGCCATCTTGGAAAAGGGGGTCCCGTATTGCTTTATGTTTGGGGCAGTGAAGAGGAAGTGGGGTCCTCATCTTCTAAGGTTCCCGGTCACAGTTGCGGCACAGGTCGTGTTCTTTCTGTTTATATGTCCTGTCTGTGTCGGCCAGATTCCATTTCTAGGGAAGTGGGCACTCAATTGTAGAGATCGGACTTTCTCGTCTTTGGGGTTGTCATATTCTCAGCGTAGGGGGCCAGTTTGTAGTCTCTGTCCACGTGCCTGCGTATATAGTTAGGTTCTGGGACTTTTTTATTTCTTTATTCCATTCATCAATGTAACTCAATTGGCTCTTGGATTATGGCTGCTGTAATTGAGGTTTTCAACCGGCTCTCTGTGATGTGGGTTTGATGTTCGGGAGCTGATGAGTTGTTTCAGTGCACATCCTTTATCTGACTCCCGGGTACACTTGCAGGAATATTGAAGTTCTTTTCCATTCACTTTTCACTGCATTTATTACCAGATAACAAGGCTCTTGATGACATCATATGTTTTTCCACACTATTCCATTCTCCATAGCGTTTTAGGGAATGGCCTGGGTTGCCCACACTCAAATGCCTTTTTTTAAAATCCCAAAGCATGCAATATTTTCCATTCCTTGTGTTGTGGACATGAGATTTAATGAGGCTAGTGCAGAGTGTAGATGGGGATCAGTGGTAACGATGGTTTGGGAGGAAACCGTCTTGGCTTTTACTGAAGAATGTTATGTTGTGTGAGGACTTTAGCAATTTTGTATTTTCTTCTTATTAGAAGGCTGTTATTAGTTTCCCACTACACTGCTCCACACAATCCCGTCTTGTAGTTGGCTGGATCATTCGCGTCTTCCACTTTTGTGGTATTGGTGTATCAGACCTTGGTGTCCAGACTTCAGGAAAATGCCCATATAGGACTAGGTTGAATAGTTTGGATATTGCCGAGTATGTATTTCCGGGGAGCTGGATTGGAACTGTTATGTTTGAGTATTTATATTTGAAAGAGTTATATAATAGTTAGAATCGGTGGGTCTGAACATGTGTGACTAGGAGCGACTAATAGCATGGCATAGTCCTCTGCTCCAAAAATATAACAATTGCCATTAAGGTGAGGTAATCTTCTCTCTGCCACGTTTTGGCATTCATGTCCCCATAGATAGTACTTTCCAGGTTTTGGAGATTGTTGGTGCTTGCCTCCTTTGCAGTATCTCAATAGCCCTCTGATTATAGTAATGGGGATTCCTGACAGGCTAATATACTGCCATAAGTATATATCAGTTGAGTGGAGGTGATGGACCTGACTGTATCTTTCAGCCAGATATGCTTTTCCCTCTCTTGATTGGTTTGTAGGTTGTTCATGGAGGTTTTCTTTTATACAAACTTATCGATGCCCTCCTGCCGCCCATGCCTTGCGTATTTTGCCGTTGCGCTTGTGCTGCACCGAGAGTTCTATCATCTTCTAATCTATGTATCTATCGATCATTTGTTCTATCTATAATCTATCTATACCTATCTAGTATCTATCTTCTGTCTACATCTATCAATCATATTCTGTTTCTATCTATAATCTATCATCTGTCTATCTATCGATCTATTATCGATCTATCTAATTATCGATCTATCTATTCTATCTATCTATTTAGCTAGCTTCATCTGCTGTATCTATCTATCTACTATCTATCTATCATATGTCTATCTACCATCTGTCTATCTATCATCTATCTATCCTATCTATCTATCTATCTATTATCTATCTATCATCTATCTATATATCATCTTTCTATCTATTATTATCTATCATCTATCTATCTATCTATCATATCATCTGTCTATCTATCTATCTATCTATCATCTGTCTATCTATCATCTATCATCTATCTATCTCTATCTATCTATCTATATATCATCTACATCTGTCTATCTATCAATCTATCATCTGTCTATCTATCTATCTATCTATCTATTCTATCTATCTATTTATCTATCTATCATCTGTCTATCTATTATCTATCTATCATCATCTATCTATCTATCTATCTATCTATCTATCATCTGTCTATCTATCATCTGTCTATCTATCATCTATCTATCTATCTTCTGTCTATCTATCTATCAATCTATCATCTGCCTATCTATCATCTATAATCTGTCTATCTATCATCTGTCTATCTATCTATCTATCTATTTATCTCTCTCTGTGTATCTATCTGTCTATCTATCTATCATCTATTATCTATCTATCTATCTATCTATCTATCATCTGTCTATCTACCATCTGTCTATCTATCATCTATCTATCTATCTATCTATCTATCTATCTATCTATCTATCTATCTATCTATATATCTATCTATCTATTATCTATCTATCATCTATCTATCTATCTATCTATCATCTGTCTATCTATTATCTATCTATCATCTATCTATCTATCTATCTATCTATCTATCATCTGTCTATCTATCATTTGTCTATCTATCTATCATCTATCTATCTTCTATCTATCTATCTATCAACCTATCATCTGTCTATCTATCAGTCTATCATCTGTCTATCTATCTGTCTATCTATCTATTCTAACTATCTATCTATCATCTATCTATAATCTGTCTATCTATCATCTGTATATCTATCATTTGTCTATCTATCTATCATATATCTATCTATCAATCTATCATCTGTCTATCTATCAGTCTATCATCTGTCTATCTATCTGTCTATCTATCTATTCTAACTATCTATCTATCTATCTATCTATCTATCATCTATCTATAATCTGTCTATCTATCATCTGTCTATCTATC
>JAACNH010001854.1:3345-54408 GCA_019447015.1 Hymenochirus boettgeri
CGCATACATATCCAATAGCAGGAGGATAGAACAGGGCCCTAGTACGTGCTCCAGGGCCGTTTTTAGCGACCCTAGGTGAACTGCTATGATACTGAAGCCTCGTACACACGTTGGATCATTTCCGTACGATGCAGCCGACCAACGTTTAACGACATTATCGTTAATCCTCATAATAGAAACGCCATCTGTACACACAGTAACAATAGTCACCTTGATAGTCGTTAGATGTAACGTTCGTACATAACAGACGCCATCTGTACACACAGTAACAATAGTCACCTTGATAGTCGTTAGATGTAACGTTCGTACGTAACAGACACCATCTGTACACACAGTAACAATAGTCACCTTGATAGTCGTTAGATGTAACGTTCGTACATAACAGACGCCATCTGTACACACAGTAACAATAGCCACCATGATAGTCGTTAGATGTAACGTTCTTGTCCATTGCAACGCGCTGAATGCCAGGCTGGCGAGGAACCCCGCCAAAACCCGCAGAGGAAGGTCCCCTAACCTGCGAGGTCCCCCAAGCCGATGACGCCCTCTCTAGGACTTCACATAAATTTAAATTAAAAATATCAAGTCCTACCTCAGTAAGGTGAACACCGTCTGAGCGAAACAGAGAGCTCTGATGTTCGATGTCCACATGTCTTATCACTAGGCCTCCGTTGCTAAGAATGAATTTATCTATGGCTCTATTTATTTTAACTCTGGCCCGTTCTATAGCTGCATGTGATCGAGCACCAATCCAGGAAAACCTGGGTATGATTTCTGACCGCAAAATCCTAACATTTTGGAAAATTGACCACAGTCTAAGGCAGTCCCTTCTTATAGCTTTTATTATTATTCTCATGGGACACCAAACCAAATCATTCCCACCTGCATGAAGCAGAATTATGTTCGGAGGTCCTAAAAACTTAGCGCGATTAATTATCAAAGGAACCGCCTCCTCCCACACCAGGCCTCTCTTACTTATCCAGTGGACCTCGAAATCCCTATCATCTAAACCTAACTGAGCCCCATTTTTTCTAATTAGAGCTCTCTGGTGTGCCCAATAGATAAACGAGTGTCCAACCACCCACACCGAACATCGTGTCGGTCCTGAAAGGTAAACAATATATCCTATAAATAAAGTAAAGCTACTTACTGAACTTATTAACTTGTCTGTTGTGTTTTTTTTTTTTTAATGGTTCAATTCTGCTTAACCTGATATATGACTTGTAACGTTTTGATTCCCAGCGACCCACCTTTTTTATTACTGACTCCCTCAAGCCCATTCTTGCTGCTTCGGTGGCTTCCCCAATTCTGAATGAGTGGGTGCCATAATCTACAGTTGTTAGACCCATACGTTGTACTGCCTTTTTAAAAATTGTGTTAAATTGAAATATGGATAAAGCTGCCCCTGTTGTATGTATCAGGGATGTACCTGGCTTGTTTGGTCTAATAGCTATATAATCCATATAGCTTTTTACTGGGCATGTCAAGCTCTTTTTGACTTGGTACAAAGTCACTGTAAGTATCCCCCCTTTCTTTGTTTTTGGGTCTCTTAGTAGGACTCTGATGCAGTCTGACTTCTTACTAACATCTTCCATTAAAATGCCTCCTGCTCCCGCTTTGTTCTGACTTACCAATTCCGCTACTCTAAACGCCCCATGGAATGCCCACGTGAAAGACAGCTTAAAGAGGTTAAGTTCAAAATAGGATGTAGTTATGCTTTCTAACTGTTTCAGCAGTCCTTCCAATATACCTATCGTTATAGGCCTTCGCTTGTCCTTGGCACATCCTTTTTTCTTGTATCCTTTGCATGCCTGCCGTATCAGAAAATGTTTTGTATAATCGTAACTACTGGACAGTTTAAAATGAAAGCTTAAGGCAGCTAGAGTTTTTTCAACTTTGCTTGCAGAGTCATTGTTATCAAACATTTTTGATTAAATGACATTTAATAATATCTGTAACCTGTCCAATTTTCCTTCCTTTCTATAAGTTTCTTTCTCTATTTTTTTCCATTCCGTCCAAACTCTGCAGTAGCCCGCCCATGTAGCTGGCGCCAACGATTGTTGCACCCAGCCGTACAAATTCTCTATAGCAGACTCCATACCCAATTCGGGCAACCCGCTCCTACCTCCTGTGCCTCTGGTGCCAACGAACGAAATCTCTTCCACTGAAATCGAGAAACAGAGTCTGCTATCTCGTTTTTAAATCCTTCTATGTGCCTAGCTCTGAATGATATGTTATGCTTTAAACATTGCAAAACTAGCTGCCTCAATATTACTAGTACCGGTATGGATCCACTAGTCAGATTATTAACTGCATGCACCACCGACATATTGTCCGTCCTGAACATAACTATTTTGTTGTGTAATTTGCCCCTCCCCAGATTATTACTGACACAAGTATTGGTAAAAGCACCAACAATGTTAAATTGCGTATTAGCTCTAAATTTGTCCATTTTTTGGGCCAAGGCGCGGCACACCATGCTCCTTGCAGATATGCTCCAAAGCCTGATGAGCCCGCCGCATCGGTAAACAGTTCCAATTTTCTATCGTCTGTAAGGTGAGTTTGCCAATAGTTTTTTCCATTAAACGTTTTTAGAAATTGCTGCCAGATAGTTAAGTCATCTCTCATCCCTTTTGTGACTCTGATAAAATGATGGGCTCTCTTGATACCTGCTGTTGCTAATGATAATCGCCTAGCAAAAACCCTCCCTATTGGTATTATTTTACAAGCAAAATTAAGTTTACCTAATAAAGATTGCATTTGTCTCAGCGTTATCTTTTTTGCTACCATTGTCATCTCGATTACTTCCTGCAAATCTTTTACCTTCTCTATGGGCAATCTACATTCCTGAGCTATCGAATCCACCTCAATCCCTAAGAATGTTAAACACGTTGTCGGCTCTATTGTCTTTTCAGGAGCCAATGGGATCCCAAAGTCTTCTGCTATTGCCTGAATAGTTGCCAACAACTTCTGACACTGTCCTGATTCCCTAGCACCTATGAATAAGAAGTGGTCTAGGTAATGAACTACTGAGTCAAGGCCAGACTTTTGTTTAACTACCCATTCTATGAAACTGCTGAAACTTTCAAATAACGCGCATGAGATAGAACACCCCATTGGGAGTGACCTATCTATATAAATTTTATTTTCAAAGCTACATCCTAAAAGGTACATGGAATCGGGGTGAACTGGTAACAGTCTGAATGCCGATTCTACATCTGTTTTTGACATAAAAGCCCCAAGGCCCGCTTCCTGTATGATCTTTACCGCTGCGTCAAATGATGTATACTCGACTGCAGAGAGCTCTTTATCTATTTCATCATTTACTGACTGACCAGCTGGGAATGATAGGTGATGAATCAGCCGGTATTTTCCTGGCTCCTTTTTTGAAACCAGGCCTAAGGGCGAAACTATCAGATTGGGAATTGGCGCTGAATCAAATGGTCCTGCCGTTCTGCCCATATTAATCTCTTTTTCTAACTTTTCTTTAACTTTGTCTGGCTGCAATCTCACCGAACGTAAATTTTTACATTGTGATCTGGGCCCTTGCAGTTTTGATGGTATAATAAAGCCTTCCTGAAATCCTTTTCTCAACACTTGTGCTTTATCCTGACAGGGGTATTTATTTAGCCAAATTTCCATCCTGTCTAGCTTCACTGGCGTCACTCCCTTTTGTAAAATTATTTTTTCCTCTGCCTGCTGTTTGTCTACCTCTTTTGAAACATCTTGTAGCTGGATGCATTCCTGTGCAGAATGAACATTTGTGCCTAAATTTGCACGACATTCCCCACTTGCAGGCACTCTCATTATATTGCCAGCATATCCCTTTCTTTTGATTGCTTGGCCCTGTATACAAAATCCCTGTCTGTCCTGACTGAAAGGACTGCACTGCCTGAAATGGTGGCACTTGTGGGTTGTTATAGGATGGGATGTTGTGAAAACTTTTATTATTCATGATCCTCATCCATAGACTAATGTCTCGATGGTCCCATGCTAATTCTTGTCGCACCGCCATCCTCTGCCTAAATGCCTCATCATATCGAAGCCAAGCTTGACCTCCATACACCCTATGCGCTTCCCATATGGTGTCCAGGTAGCAGAATAATGATGAGCATTGCATCGGATAGCGCTCCCCTATAATACTACCCAATATTACAAATGCTTGAAGCCAATTCCCGAAAGTTCTCGGGATCATCCTAATTCTCCTTCTTTCTTCGTCCTCTTCTTTCCTAGGCTCTCTGAATCTATCCCACTTGTCCAAATTAAATCTCTCCAAGGGCAGTAGAGAGAAAATTTCCAAATACTCCCTCCGCCATATCCTGTCTTTTATTTCTTGTTTCAAGTGTGCTCCTAATGGGCCCTCGAAACAGATGTATGTATTTCCCCTCGCTTGGTCTGATATACCGGTTGTATTGACAAAGCTGTCATTTGCTGCTACATTACTGGCTGCCGCTATGATGCTGCCACTGACCACTGAGGGTGAGCTAAGATCTGTAAGCTCCATTTGTTGTCTGCTCCCCCCTATGCTGTCAGGTACCTTACCACTGACGTCCGGAATTACCTGCTTAAGAGCTACCGTACCCAATGTAGCATTCGTATTCTGCCTTTCTGTTGTCAGTGACGCTTCCCATTGCCCCACTAACTGTTTTAGGCTAGTCATAAAACCCTGCATGCCCTCATTGCCCTGATAATTAGCATTTAAAGACTGTTGAGTACTAGGCTGTGTTGTGTTCTCAGTAGGCGATGGGCCTGTTGGAGAGAAGGGAACGGGCTTGAAGGTCGGAGTGCTTCCCGTGCCGGAGTGGAGAAGCGGCAGGGGGCTTGGAAATTCATGGCTTGGAAGTCGGGAACATTGCCAGAGAGAATGGACTTAGGAAAAGCAGTCACAAGCCAAGTTGGAATGGGTGATTCATGGTTGATAATTGTCCATTGCAACGCGCTGAATGCCAGGCTGGCGAGGAACCCCGCCAAAACCCGCAGAGGAAGGTCCCCTAACCTGCGAGGTCCCCCAAGCCGATGACGCCCTCTCTAGGACTTCACATAAATTTAAATTAAAAATATCAAGTCCTACCTCAGTAAGGTGAACACCGTCTGAGCGAAACAGAGAGCTCTGATGTTCGATGTCCACATGTCTTATCACTAGGCCTCCGTTGCTAAGAATGAATTTATCTATGGCTCTATTTATTTTAACTCTGGCCCGTTCTATAGCTGCATGTGATCGAGCACCAATCCAGGAAAACCTGGGTATGATTTCTGACCGCAAAATCCTAACATTTTGGAAAATTGACCACAGTCTAAGGCAGTCCCTTCTTATAGCTTTTATTATTATTCTCATGGGACACCAAACCAAATCATTCCCACCTGCATGAAGCAGAATTATGTTCGGAGGTCCTAAAAACTTAGCGCGATTAATTATCAAAGGAACCGCCTCCTCCCACACCAGGCCTCTCTTACTTATCCAGTGGACCTCGAAATCCCTATCATCTAAACCTAACTGAGCCCCATTTTTTCTAATTAGAGCTCTCTGGTGTGCCCAATAGATAAACGAGTGTCCAACCACCCACACCGAACATCGTGTCGGTCCTGAAAGGTAAACAATATATCCTATAAATAAAGTAAAGCTACTTACTGAACTTATTAACTTGTCTGTTGTGTTTTTTTTTTTTTAATGGTTCAATTCTGCTTAACCTGATATATGACTTGTAACGTTTTGATTCCCAGCGACCCACCTTTTTTATTACTGACTCCCTCAAGCCCATTCTTGCTGCTTCGGTGGCTTCCCCAATTCTGAATGAGTGGGTGCCATAATCTACAGTTGTTAGACCCATACGTTGTACTGCCTTTTTAAAAATTGTGTTAAATTGAAATATGGATAAAGCTGCCCCTGTTGTATGTATCAGGGATGTACCTGGCTTGTTTGGTCTAATAGCTATATAATCCATATAGCTTTTTACTGGGCATGTCAAGCTCTTTTTGACTTGGTACAAAGTCACTGTAAGTATCCCCCCTTTCTTTGTTTTTGGGTCTCTTAGTAGGACTCTGATGCAGTCTGACTTCTTACTAACATCTTCCATTAAAATGCCTCCTGCTCCCGCTTTGTTCTGACTTACCAATTCCGCTACTCTAAACGCCCCATGGAATGCCCACGTGAAAGACAGCTTAAAGAGGTTAAGTTCAAAATAGGATGTAGTTATGCTTTCTAACTGTTTCAGCAGTCCTTCCAATATACCTATCGTTATAGGCCTTCGCTTGTCCTTGGCACATCCTTTTTTCTTGTATCCTTTGCATGCCTGCCGTATCAGAAAATGTTTTGTATAATCGTAACTACTGGACAGTTTAAAATGAAAGCTTAAGGCAGCTAGAGTTTTTTCAACTTTGCTTGCAGAGTCATTGTTATCAAACATTTTTGATTAAATGACATTTAATAATATCTGTAACCTGTCCAATTTTCCTTCCTTTCTATAAGTTTCTTTCTCTATTTTTTTCCATTCCGTCCAAACTCTGCAGTAGCCCGCCCATGTAGCTGGCGCCAACGATTGTTGCACCCAGCCGTACAAATTCTCTATAGCAGACTCCATACCCAATTCGGGCAACCCGCTCCTACCTCCTGTGCCTCTGGTGCCAACGAACGAAATCTCTTCCACTGAAATCGAGAAACAGAGTCTGCTATCTCGTTTTTAAATCCTTCTATGTGCCTAGCTCTGAATGATATGTTATGCTTTAAACATTGCAAAACTAGCTGCCTCAATATTACTAGTACCGGTATGGATCCACTAGTCAGATTATTAACTGCATGCACCACCGACATATTGTCCGTCCTGAACATAACTATTTTGTTGTGTAATTTGCCCCTCCCCAGATTATTACTGACACAAGTATTGGTAAAAGCACCAACAATGTTAAATTGCGTATTAGCTCTAAATTTGTCCATTTTTTGGGCCAAGGCGCGGCACACCATGCTCCTTGCAGATATGCTCCAAAGCCTGATGAGCCCGCCGCATCGGTAAACAGTTCCAATTTTCTATCGTCTGTAAGGTGAGTTTGCCAATAGTTTTTTCCATTAAACGTTTTTAGAAATTGCTGCCAGATAGTTAAGTCATCTCTCATCCCTTTTGTGACTCTGATAAAATGATGGGCTCTCTTGATACCTGCTGTTGCTAATGATAATCGCCTAGCAAAAACCCTCCCTATTGGTATTATTTTACAAGCAAAATTAAGTTTACCTAATAAAGATTGCATTTGTCTCAGCGTTATCTTTTTTGCTACCATTGTCATCTCGATTACTTCCTGCAAATCTTTTACCTTCTCTATGGGCAATCTACATTCCTGAGCTATCGAATCCACCTCAATCCCTAAGAATGTTAAACACGTTGTCGGCTCTATTGTCTTTTCAGGAGCCAATGGGATCCCAAAGTCTTCTGCTATTGCCTGAATAGTTGCCAACAACTTCTGACACTGTCCTGATTCCCTAGCACCTATGAATAAGAAGTGGTCTAGGTAATGAACTACTGAGTCAAGGCCAGACTTTTGTTTAACTACCCATTCTATGAAACTGCTGAAACTTTCAAATAACGCGCATGAGATAGAACACCCCATTGGGAGTGACCTATCTATATAAATTTTATTTTCAAAGCTACATCCTAAAAGGTACATGGAATCGGGGTGAACTGGTAACAGTCTGAATGCCGATTCTACATCTGTTTTTGACATAAAAGCCCCAAGGCCCGCTTCCTGTATGATCTTTACCGCTGCGTCAAATGATGTATACTCGACTGCAGAGAGCTCTTTATCTATTTCATCATTTACTGACTGACCAGCTGGGAATGATAGGTGATGAATCAGCCGGTATTTTCCTGGCTCCTTTTTTGAAACCAGGCCTAAGGGCGAAACTATCAGATTGGGAATTGGCGCTGAATCAAATGGTCCTGCCGTTCTGCCCATATTAATCTCTTTTTCTAACTTTTCTTTAACTTTGTCTGGCTGCAATCTCACCGAACGTAAATTTTTACATTGTGATCTGGGCCCTTGCAGTTTTGATGGTATAATAAAGCCTTCCTGAAATCCTTTTCTCAACACTTGTGCTTTATCCTGACAGGGGTATTTATTTAGCCAAATTTCCATCCTGTCTAGCTTCACTGGCGTCACTCCCTTTTGTAAAATTATTTTTTCCTCTGCCTGCTGTTTGTCTACCTCTTTTGAAACATCTTGTAGCTGGATGCATTCCTGTGCAGAATGAACATTTGTGCCTAAATTTGCACGACATTCCCCACTTGCAGGCACTCTCATTATATTGCCAGCATATCCCTTTCTTTTGATTGCTTGGCCCTGTATACAAAATCCCTGTCTGTCCTGACTGAAAGGACTGCACTGCCTGAAATGGTGGCACTTGTGGGTTGTTATAGGATGGGATGTTGTGAAAACTTTTATTATTCATGATCCTCATCCATAGACTAATGTCTCGATGGTCCCATGCTAATTCTTGTCGCACCGCCATCCTCTGCCTAAATGCCTCATCATATCGAAGCCAAGCTTGACCTCCATACACCCTATGCGCTTCCCATATGGTGTCCAGGTAGCAGAATAATGATGAGCATTGCATCGGATAGCGCTCCCCTATAATACTACCCAATATTACAAATGCTTGAAGCCAATTCCCGAAAGTTCTCGGGATCATCCTAATTCTCCTTCTTTCTTCGTCCTCTTCTTTCCTAGGCTCTCTGAATCTATCCCACTTGTCCAAATTAAATCTCTCCAAGGGCAGTAGAGAGAAAATTTCCAAATACTCCCTCCGCCATATCCTGTCTTTTATTTCTTGTTTCAAGTGTGCTCCTAATGGGCCCTCGAAACAGATGTATGTATTTCCCCTCGCTTGGTCTGATATACCGGTTGTATTGACAAAGCTGTCATTTGCTGCTACATTACTGGCTGCCGCTATGATGCTGCCACTGACCACTGAGGGTGAGCTAAGATCTGTAAGCTCCATTTGTTGTCTGCTCCCCCCTATGCTGTCAGGTACCTTACCACTGACGTCCGGAATTACCTGCTTAAGAGCTACCGTACCCAATGTAGCATTCGTATTCTGCCTTTCTGTTGTCAGTGACGCTTCCCATTGCCCCACTAACTGTTTTAGGCTAGTCATAAAACCCTGCATGCCCTCATTGCCCTGATAATTAGCATTTAAAGACTGTTGAGTACTAGGCTGTGTTGTGTTCAGGAAGTCCCCTTCCCATTTATATCAGTGCAGGCACAGGAAGTCCCCTTCCCATTTATATCAGTGCAGGCACAGGAAGTCCCCTTCCCCTTTATATCTGTGCAGGCACAGGAAATCCCCTTCCCATTTATATCTGTGCAGGCACAGGAAGTCCCCTTCCCATTTATATCAGTGCAGGCACAGGAAGTCCCCTTCCCCTTTTATATTAGTGCGGCACAGGAAGTCCCCTTCCCCTAATAGCCATGCGGCACAGGAAGTCCCCTTCCCCTTTATATTTGTGCAGGCACAGGAATTCCCCTTCCCCTTTATATCAGTGCAGGCACAGGAAGTCCCCTTCCCCTTTATATCTGTGCAGGCACAGGAAATCCCCTTCCCATTTATATCTGTGCAGGCACAGGAAGTCCCCTTCCCATTTATATCAGTGCAGGCACAGGAAGTCCCCTTCCCCTTTATATCAGTGCAGGCACAGGAAGTCCCCTTCCCCTTTATATCAGTGGCAGGCACAGGAAGTCCCTTTCCCTTTATATCAGTGGCAGGCACAGGAAGTCCCCTTCCCATTTAATCAGTGCAGGCACAGGAAGTCCCCCTCCCCTTTATATCAGTGCAGGCACAGGAAGTCCCCTTCCCATTTTATCTGGCAGGCCAGGAAGTCCCCTTCCCCTTTATATCAGTGCAGGCACAGGAAGTCCCCTTCCCCTTTATATCAGTGCAGGCACAGGAAGTCCCCTTCCCCTTTATATCGGTGGGAGGCACAGGAAGTCCCCTTCCCTTTTATATCAGTGCAGGCACAGGAAGTCCCTTCCCCTTTATACGTGCAGGCACAGGAAGTCCCCTTCCCATTTATTCAGTGCAGGCACAGGAAGTCCCTTTCCTTTATATCAGTGCAGCAGCAAAAGTCCCCTTCCCATTTATATCAGTGCAGGCACAGGAAGTCCCTTTCCCTTTATATCGGTGCAGGCACAGGAAGTCCCCTTCCCATTTATATCAGTGCAGGCACAGGAAGTCCCCTTCCCCTTTATATCAGTGCTGGCACAGGAAGTCCCCTTCCCATTTATATCAGTGCAGGCACAGGAAGTCCCCTTCCCCTTTATATCTGTGCAGGCACAGGAAGACCCCTTCCCCTTTATATCTGTGCAGGCACAGGAAGTCCCCTTCCCCTTTATATCTGTGCAGGCACAGGAATCCCCTTCCCTTTATATCTGTGCAGGCACAGGAAGTCCCCTTCCCATTTATATCAGTGCAGGCACAGGAAGTCCCCTTCCCATTTATATCAGTGCAGGCACAGGAAGTCCCTTTCCCTTTATATCAGTGCAGGCACAGGAAGTCCCCTTCCCCTTTATATCAGTGCAGGCACAGGAAGTCCCTTTCCCTTTATATCGGTGCAGGCACAGGAAGTCCCTTCCCATTTTATAGTGCAGGCACAGGAGTCCCTTTCCCTTTATTTATTGCAGGCACAGGAAGTCCCTTTCCCTTTATGTCGGTGCAGGCACAGGAAGTCCCCTCCCATTTTATCAGTGCAGGCACAGGAAGTCCCTTTCCCTTTATATCTTGCAGCACAGGAAGTCCCTTCCCATTTATATCAGTGCAGGCACAGGAATCCCTTCCCTTTATATCGGTGCAGGCAAAGGAAGTCCCCTTCCCATTTATATCAGTGCAGGCACAGGAAGTCCCCTTCCCATTTATATCAGTGCAGGCACAGGAAGTCCCTTCCCATTTATATCAGTGCAGGCACAGGAATGTCCCTTCCCCTTTATATCTGTGCAGGCACAGGAAGTCCCCTTCCCTTTTATACTGTGCAGCACAGGAAGTCCCCTTCCCATTTATATCAGTGCAGGCACAGGAAGTCCCCTTCCCCTTTATCAGTGCAGGCACAGGAAGTCCCCTTCCCCTTTATATCAGTGCAGGCACAGGAAGTTTGTTTCCATTTATATCAGTGCAGGCACAGGACATCCCTTTCCCCTTTATAGCCGTGCAGGCACAGGAAGTTCCCTTCCCCTTTATATCTGTGCAGGTACAGGGAGGTCCCCTTCCCATTTATATCAGTGCAGGAACAGGAAGTCCCCTTCCCCTTTATATCAGTGCAGGCACAGGAAGTCCCTTTCCCTTTATATCAGTGCAGGCACAGGAAGTCCCCTTCCCCTATATAGCCATGCAGGCACAGGAAGTCCCCTTCCCCTTTATATCAGTGCAGGCACAGGAAGTCCCTTCTCCTTTATATCAGTGCAGGCACAGGAAGTCCCTTTCCCTTTATATCGGTGCAGGCACAGGAAGTCCCCTTCCCCTTTATATCTGTGCAGGTACAGGAAGTCCCCTTCCCATTTATATCAGTGCAGGCAAAGGAAGTCCCCTTCCCATTTATATCAGTGCAGGCACAGGAAGTCCCCTTCCCTTTATATCAGCGCAGGCACAGGAAGTCAGAACCTGTGCATGTTCCATGTGAGGGGCTGGTCCATGGGAAGGTTCTGTACATAGAGTCCATGTTCCATGTGATTGGCTGGTCCAGGGGAAGGTTCTGTACATAGAGTCCATGTTCCACGTGAGGGGCTGGTCTAGGGTGTTTCTGTACATAGAGTCCATGTTCCATGTGATGGCTGGTCCATGGAAGTTTCTGTCCATAGAGTCCATGTTCCATGTGAGGGCTGGTCTAGGAAAGGTTCTGTACATAGAGTCCATGTTCCATGTGAGGGGCTGGTCCAGGGAAGGTTCTGTCCATAGAGTCCATGTTCCATGTGAGGGGCTGGTCCATGGAATTTCTGTACATAGAGTCCATGTTCCATGTGAAGGGCTGTTCATGGGAAGTTCGTACATAGATCCATGTTCCATGTGAAGGGCTGGTCCGGGGGAAGGTTCTGTACATAGAGTCCATGTTCCATGTGATTGGCTGGTCCATGGGAAGGTTCTGTCCATAGAGTCCATGTTCCATGTGAGGGGCTGGTCTAGGGAAGGTTCTGTACATAGAGTCCATGTTCCATGTGAGAGGCTGGTCCATGGGAAGGTTCTGTCCATAGAGTCCATGTTCCATGTGAGGGCTGGTCTAGGGAAGGTCTGTTACATAGAGTCCATGTTCCATGTGAGGGGCTGGTCCATGGGAAGGTTCTGTACATAGAGTCCATGTTCCATGTGAGGGGCTGGTCCATGGGAAGGTTCTGTCCATAGAGTCCATGTTCCATGTGAGGGGCTGGTCAGAGGGGAAGGTTCTGTACATAGAGTCCATGTTCCATGTGAGGGGCTGGTCCAGGGGAAGGTTCTGTCCATAGAGTCCATGTTCCATGTGAGGGGCTGGTCCATGGGAAGGTTCTGTACATAAAGTCCATGTTCCATGTGAGGGGCTGGTCCAGGGGGAGATTTTGTACATAGAGTCCACGTTTCATGTGAGGGGCTGGTCCATGGGAAGTTTCTGTACATAGAGTCCATGTTTCATGTGAGGGGCTGGTCCATGGAAGGTTCTGTACATAGAGTCCATGTTCCATGGAGGGGCTGGTCCAGGGGGAGATTCTGTACATAGAGTCCATGTTTCATGTGAGGGGCTGGTCCATGGGAAGGTTCTGTACATAGAGTCCTGTTCCATGTGAGGGGCTGGTCCAGGGGGAGATTTTGTACATAGAGTCCATGTTCCATGTGAGGGGCTGGTCCAGGGGGAGATTTTGTACATAGAGTCCATGTTCCATGTGAGGGGCTGGTCCAGGGGGAGATTTTGTACATAGAGTCCATGTTCCATGTGAGGGGCTGGTCCATGGGAAGGTTTTGTCCATAGAGTCCATGTTCCATGTGATTGGCTGGTCCATGGGAAGGGTCTGTCCATAGAGTCCATGTTCCATGTGAGGGGCTGGTCTAGGGAAGGTTCTGTACATAGAGTCCATGTTCCATGTGAGGGGCTGGTCCAGGGGGAGAATTTGTACATAGAGTCCATGTTTCAGTGAGGGGCTGGTCCATGGAAAGGTCTGTCCATAGAGTCCATGTTCCATGTGAGGGCTGGTCCAGGGGAGATTTGTACATGAGTCCATGTTCCATGTGAGGGCTGGTCCAGGAAGGTTGTACATAGAGTCATGTTCCAGTGAGGGGCTGGTCCAGGGGAAGTTTTGTACATAGAGTCCATGTTCCATGTGAGGGGCTGGTCCAGGGGAAGGTTTTGTACATAGAGTCCATGTTCCATGTGAGGGGCTGGTCCAGGGGAAGGTTTTGTACATAGAGTCCATGTTCCATGTGAGGGGCTGGTCCAGGGAAGGTTGTCGCATAGAGTCCATGTTCGTTGGAGGGGCTGGTCCAGGGGAAGGTTTTGTACATAGAGTCCATGTTCCATGTGAGGGGCTGGTCCATGGGAAGGGTCTGTCCATAGAGTCCATGTTCCATGTGAGGGGCTGGTCCAGGGGAAGGTTTTGTACATAGAGTCCATGTTCCATGTGAGGGGCTGGTCCATGGAAGGGTCTGTACATAGAGTCCATGTTCCATGTGAGGGGCTGGTCTAGGGAAGGTTTTGTACATAGAGTCCATGTTCCATGTGAGGGGCTGGTCCATGGGAAGGGTCTGTCCATAGAGTCCATGTTCCATGTGAGGGGCTGGTCCAGGGGAAGGTTTTGTACATAGAGTCCATGTCTCCATGTGAGGGGCTGGTCCAGGGAAGGGTCTGTCCATAGAGTCCATGTTCCATGTGAGGGGCTGGTCCAGGGGAAGGTTCTGTACATAGAGTCCATGTTCCATGTGAGGGGCTGGTCCAGGGAAGGTTTTGTACATAGAGTCCATGTTCCATGTGAGGGGCTGGTCCAGGGAAGGTTTTGTACATGAGTCCATGTTCCATGTGAGGGGCTGGTCCAGGGAAGGTTTTGTACATAGAGTCCATGTTCCATGTGAGGGGCTGGTCCATGGGAAGGTTCTGTCCATAGAGTCCATGTTCCATGTGAGGGGCTGGTCCAGGGGAAGGTTCTGTCCATAGAGTCCATGTTCCATGTGAGGGGCTGGTCCAGGGAAGGTTTTGTACATAGAGTCCATGTTCCATGTGAGGGGCTGGTCCAGGGGGAGATTTGTACATAGAGTCCATGTTCCATGTGAGGGGCTTGTCCAGGGGAAGGTTTTGTACATAGAGTCCATTTTCCATGTGAGGGGCTGTCCAGGGGAAGGTTTTGTACATAGAGTCCATGTTCCATGTGAGGGGCTGGTCTAGGGAAGGTTCTGTACATAGAGTCCATGTTCCATGTGAGGGGCTGGTCCATGGAAGGTTTTGTACATAGAGTCCATGTTCCATGTGAGGGGCTGGTCCAGGGAAGGTTTTGTACATAGAGTCCATGTTCCATGTGAGGGGCTGTCCAGGGAAGGTTTTGTCACTAGACTCCATGTTCCATGTGAGGGGCTGGTCCAGGAAAGGTTTTGTACATAGAGTCCATTTTCCATAGGGGCTGGTCTAGGGAAGGTTCTGTACATAGAGTCCATGTTCCTGTGAGGGGCTGGTCATGGGAAGGTTTGTACATATAGTCCATGTTCCATGTGAGGGCTGGTCCAGGAAGGTTTTGTACATAGAGTCCATGTCTCCATGTGAGGGGCTGGTCCAGGGGAAGGTTGTGTACATAGAGTCCTTGTTCCATTGAGGGGCTGGTCCAGGGGAAGGTTCTGTCCATAGAGTCCATGTTCCATGTGAGGGGTCTTGTCCAGGGGAAGGTTTGTAATAGAGTCCATGTTCACTGTGAGGGGATGGTCTAGGGAAGGTTTTGTACATAGAGTCCATGTTCCATGTGAGGGGCTGGTCAGGAAGGTTCGTACATAGAGTCCATGTTCCATGTGAGGGGCTGGTCCATGGAAGGTTTTGTATATAGGTCCATGTTCCATGTGAGGGGCTGGTCTAGGGAAGGTTCTTGTACATAGAGTCCATGTTCCATGTGAGGGGCTGGTCCATGGAAGGTTTTGTACATAGAGTCCATGTTCCTGTGAGGGGCTGGTCCAGGGGAAGGTTTTGTACATAGAGTCCATGTTCCATGTGAGGGGCTGGTCTAGGGAAGGTTCTGTACATAGAGTCCATGTTCCATGTGAGGGGCTGGTCCAGGGGAAGGTTCTGTACATAGAGTCCATGTTCCTGTGAGGGGCTGGTCCATGGGAAGGTTTTGTACATAGAGTCCATGTTCCATGTGAGGGGCTGGTCCAGGGGAAGGTTCTGTACATAGAGTCCATGTTCCATGTGAGGGGCTGGTCCATGGGAAGGTTTTGTACTCTAGAGTTCCATGTTCCATGTGAGGGGTGGTCTAGGGAAGGTTTTGTACATAGAGTCGCCTGTCTCATGTTTGGAGGGTGCTGGTCTGGGACGTTCTGTACATAGAGTCCATGTTCCATGTGAGGGGCTGGTCCATGGGAAGGTTCTGTCCATAGAGTCCATGTTCCATGTGAGGGGCTGGTCCAGGGGAAGGTTCTGTACTACAGACGCCAACTGTAACCACAGTAACAATAGTGACAACCACCTTGATAGTCGTTAATGTCCTTCGTGCACGTAACCAAAGAAGACGCTCATCCTGTACACACATTACAATCTCCACCCCCCCCCCCTTGAATATTCCCGTTAGATAGTCACGTTCGTACGTACAGACGCCATCTTGTCACACAGTAACAATGTCACCATTGAGTGTCGTTAGATGTAACTTTCGTTGACTTACAGACGCCACCTCGTAACCACCAGTAACAAGTCACCTTGATGTCGTTAGAGTGTACGTTCCGTACGTAACAGACCTCTGTACCACACAGTAACAATAGTCACCATGATAGTCGTAGATGTAACTTCCGTACTACAGAACGCCATCTGTACCACAGTAACAATGTCACCTTGATAGTCGTTAGATTACAGTCGTACCAACCCTCTGCACACAGTACAAAGCACCTGAGTCTAGTACGTTCGTACGTAACAGACCATCTGTAACAATACTAGTCACCTTGATATTCGTTGATGTCAACGTTCGTACGTAACAGACCTCTAACACGAACATAGGTCCCATTATCGTTGCTCGTACTACAGATTGTAACCATAACTAGTCACTTGATAGTCGGTATGAGTAACGTTCGTACGTACAGACCCACCTGTACAGCACGTAACATAGTCACCTTGATAGTCCGTAGATGTAACGTTCGTACGTACAGAGCCATCTGTAACCCAGTAACACATCGTCACCCCTTGATAGTCGTTAGATGTAACGTTCGTGTAACAGACGCCATCTGTACACACAGTACATAGTGTCACCTTGATAGTCGTAGATTGTAACGTTCGTACGTAACCAGACGCCATCTTACACAGTAAGCAATATCAACCATGATAGTCGTTAGATGTCACGTTCCGTACTAACCAGACGTCCACTGTACAACACAGTACAATAGTCCCCTTGATAGTCGTTAGATGTACCTTTCTACTAACAGACGCCATCTGTAACACAGTACAATAGTCACCCTGATAGTCTTAGAGTGTACACGTCGTACTAACAGACGCCCACTTACACACAGGGTAAACATAGTCACCTTGATAGTCGTAGATGTACCGTTCGTACTAACATACGCCATCTGTACACCCAAGTAACATGTCCCATGATAGAGTCCGTTGATTTAACGTTCTGTACTACAGAACAGCCACTGTACACACAGTAACTAATAGTCACCTGAGATCGTTAGATGTACGTTCCTCGAATAACAGACCCATCTGTACACATCAGTCAACAATAGTCCCATGATAGTCGTTATATGTAACTTCGTGAGTACAGACGCCACTGTACACACAGACAATAGTCCCTTGATAGTCGTAGATGTAACGTTCCTACGTAACAGGACGCCATCTGTACACACAGTAACAATGTCACCTCTTGATAGTCGTTAGATGTAACCGTTTCTTATAACACCGACTCCATCTGTACCCCAAGTACCAATAGTCACCTTGATAGTCGTTAGTTAACGTTCGTACAAATAAACAGACGCCATCTTTACCACAGTAAAATAGTCACCATGAATTCGTTCGATGTACGTTCTACCTAACAGACGCCATCTGTACACACATGTAACAATAGTCACCTGATAGATCGTTTAAGATGTAAGCGTTCGTACGTAACGACGCATCTGTACACACACGTACAATAGTCACCCATGATGTCGTTAGATTAACGTTCTAAAGTAACAGACCGCCATCTGTACACACAGTAACAATAGTCAACCTTGATATCGTTTAGATGTAACGTTCGACGATACACTACCACTCTGTACACACATTAACATTCACCTTGATAGTCGTTATATTGTACTTATCGTAACGTAACCAACGCATCTGTACACACAGTAACAATAGTCACCTGATCGTCGTTAGAAGTGTAACGTCCGTACTGTACAGAACTACGCCATCTGTACCCACAGTAACAATAGTCACCATTGATATTCGTTAGATGTAACGTTCGTCTCTAACAGAGCCATCTTACACACAGTAACAATGAGTCCACCATGATAGTCGTTAGATGTAACGTTCCTAACGTAACAGACGCCATCTGTACCACAGTCACAATAGTCCCATGTAGATATGTCGTTGTACGTAACGCGCTCCTGACACGTAACAGTCTATATCGTATGCGTTCACATACAGACGCCATCTGTAACATCACGTCACACATAGTCACCTGAATAGTCGTTGATGTAACGTTCGTAACGTAACAGCGCCATCTGTATGCCACAGTACAATAGTCACCATGATAGTCGTTAGTGTAACGTTTACGATAACAGACGCCATCTGTACAACACAGGAACACTACGTCACCTGATTAGTCGTTAGATGTAACGTTCGTTAACTAACAGACGCCATCTGTCACACGTAACAATAGTCCACCTTGATAGTCGTTAGATTAACGTTCGTACGTGAACAGACGCCAGTCTGTACAGCACATAACAATAGTCACCTTTGATATTCGTTAGATGTACGTTCCTACGTTTTAACAGTCGCATCTGTACCCAAGTAACAATATCACAAATATCGTTCGCTAATGTACGTTCCGTACGTAACAGACGCCATC
The DNA here is from genome assembly GCA_019447015.1 of Hymenochirus boettgeri. Taxonomy (NCBI): domain Eukaryota; kingdom Metazoa; phylum Chordata; class Amphibia; order Anura; family Pipidae; genus Hymenochirus; species Hymenochirus boettgeri. The sequence continues at coordinate 21,565 of JAACNH010001854.1, forward strand.
TGTACACAAAAACAGTAACAATAGTCCCTGATAGTCGTTAGTATGTAACGTTCGGTACTAACAGACGACATCTGTACACCAGTAACAATAGGTCACCTGGAAATATCGTTAGATGGATCTTCGTACGTAACGGACGCCATCTGGTAACACGACAGTAACAATCACGTTGATAGTCGTTAGATGTACGTTCGTACGTACATGACCCATGCTTTACACACAGTACACAATAGTGTCACCTTGATAGTCGTTAGATGTAACGTTCTACGATACAGACGCCATCTGTACAACACAGTCAATAGTCACGCATGATAGTCCGTTAGATGTAACGTTCGTACGTACATACTGCCATCTGTACACACAGTAACAACTAGTCACCTTGAAGTCGTTAGTATGTAACCGTTCGTCACGTACAGACCCATCGTACACACGTCACATAGTCACCATTGAATAGTCGTTAATGTTAACTGTTCCTACTAACAGACGCCATCTGTACACACAGTAACCATAATCCACCATTGATAGTCGTTAGATGGGAACGTTTCTTATTTACGTACGACCATCTGTTACACACAGTAACAATAGTCACCATTGCTAGTCTTAGATTAACGTTCGACTAAACAGAACGCCATGTTACACCCAGTAACAACGTCACCTTGATAGTCGTTATGAGTAACGTTCTATCGTAACAGACGCCACTCTGTCACACAGTACAATAGTCACCAGATAGTCGTTAGATGTAACGTTCCTACGTAACTGACGCCATCTACACATGTAACATAGCCACCATGATAGTCGTTAGATGTACGTTCGTCTGTAACAGACGCCATCTGTACACACAGTAACAATGTCAAACCCTTGATAAGTCTTAGATGTAACGTTCGTCACTAACAGAACGCCATCTGTACCACAGTCACATAGCCACCTTGATAGTCGTAGATGTAACTTTCCTACGTAACAACCCATCTGTACCCACGTAACAATAGTCCCCCTTGATAGTCGTTAGATTACGTTCGTACGTAACAGACGCCATCGTACACACAGTAACAATAGTCACCATTGATGTCGTTATAGTTAACGTTCGTAACGTAACAACGCCATCGTCAAACAGTAACAATAGTCACCTGATAGTCGTTAGATGTAACGTTCCGACGTAACAGACACCATCTGTACACACAGTAACAATGTCACCATTGATATTCTTAGATGTTAACGTCTACAGTAACAACGCCCAATCTGTACAAACACGTAACAATAGTCACCATGATAGTCGTTTCATGTAACGTTCTTACGTAACAGACGCGCATCTGTACACACAGTAACACATAGTCACTTGATAGTCGTTAGATTAAACGTTCTACGTAACAGACGCCACTTACACACAGTAAAATAGTCCACCATGATAGTCTTAGATGTAACGTTCGTAACAATTAACAGAACGGACCATCTGGCTAGCGCGTAACAGTGGGGGGGACACCATGTACTGCGTGATAAACTACGTACACCTTAACTAGTACCTATAGTCCGTTAGATGTAACGTTCGTTACGTAACCAGACTAGCCATCTGTACAACACAGTAAACAATAGTCACCATGAATAGTCGTTAGACTGTACGTTCGTACATACAGATACAGACGCCATCTGTACACCAGTAAATCGATCACCTTGATTAAGTACGTTAGATGTATACGTCGTCGTACAGACCCATCTGTACACACCGTAACAATTCACCTGATAGTCCGTTAGATGTAACGTTCGTACGTAACAGACCGCCATCTGACACACAGTAAACAATCGTCACCATGAAAGTCGTTACATGAACGTTCGTACGTAACAACGCCATCTGTACACAACAGTTAACACATAGTCCAACCATGATAAGTCGTTAGATTGAACGTTCGTAACGTACAGACGCCATCTGTACGCACACCGTAACATAGTCACCTTGACTAGTGTTAGATGTAAGTTCCGTACGTACAGACGCCATCTTCCACACATAACATAGCCTATAGTCGTTTAGATGTCCGTCCGTACGTAACAGACCCATCTGTACACTCAGTACACATACTCACGCTGATAGTCGTTCAGTTGTAACGGTCGTACGTACAACGCCGTCCTACACCACAGTAACATAGTCACCCTTGATAGTCGTTAGTGAACGTTCGTAGTAACAACGCCATCTGTACCACGTAAACAATAGTCACCTTGATAGTCGTTAGATGTAACGTTTCGTACGTAACAGACGCCATCTGTAACCACAGTACCATAGTCACCTTATAGTCCGTTAGAGTGTAACGTTCGTACTAACAGACGCCATCGTACACACAGTAAACAATGGCACCTTGATATCTTAGATGTAACGTTCCTACAGTAAAGACGCCATCTGTACAACCAAGTAACACATAGTCCACCTTGATATTCGTTAGAATTACGTTCCGTACTAACAGACGCCATCTGTAGACACACAGTAACAATAGTCACCTTGATATCCGTTAGATGTAACTGTTCGTAGACCATAACAGACGCTATCTGTACACGAGTAACAAATCGCCCTTGATAGTGCTGTTAGATGTTAACGTTCGACATATCAACGCCGCCTGTACACACAGTACAATAGTCACCATGATAGTCGTAGATGTAACGTTCGTTACATAACAGACGCCATCTGTACACACAGTAACAACGTCACCATTGATAGTCCGTTAGATGTAACGTTCGTACGTAACAGACGCCATCTGTACACCAGTAAATAGGTCACCTTGATAGTCGTTAGATGTAACTTTCGTTTTTACGTACAGACGCCATCTGTACACACATAAACAATAGTCACCTTGAATGTCGTTAGATTAACGTTCGTAACGTTAACAGACGCCATCTGTCACACATACAATAGTCACCTGATAGTCGTTAGATTTAACGTTCGTACTACAGACTCCATCTGTACACACAGTACACATATTACCTGATAGTCGTTAGATGTATACGTTCGTACGTAACAGACGCCATCTGTACACACATACAATAGTCACCTGATACCGTTAGATGTAACGTGTTCGTAGTAACAGACAGCCCATCTGTACACACAGTACATAGTCACCATTGAATATCTTAGATGTACGTTCGTACTTAACCGACGCCATCTGTACCACACGTAACAATAGTCACCTTGATAGTCGTTGATGTAACGTTCGACCACGTTACACCACGCCATCTGTTACACACAGTAACAATAGGTCACATTCTAGTAGTCGGTGTAATGTAACGTTCTACGTACAGACGCCATCGTACACACAGTAACAATAGTCCCTTGATAGTCGTTAGATTGTACGTTCGTACGTTAAGAACGCCATCTGTAACACACATACATAGTCACCCTTGATAGTCGTTAGAATGTAACGTTCGTACATACAGACACCACTCTTACACACAGTAACAATAGTCACCTTGATGATCTTAGATGTAACGTTCGTACGATACAGACGCCATCTGTACACACATACAATAGTCCACTTGATAGTTCGTTAGATGTTACATTCCGTAGTAAAGACGCATCGTTAACCACAGGTACATAGTTCACCTTGAATGTCGTTAATGTCACGTTCTCGTACATAACCAACCCCCATTCTGTCCCACAGGTAACAATAGCACCTGAAGTCGTTAGCATGTAACGTTCCGACGTACCAGACGCCTCTGTAACACACGTAAAATAGTCACCTGATAGCGTTATCATGTAACGTTCCTACGATACAGACGCCATCTGTACACACAGTAACATAGTCACCTTGATATCCGTTAGAGTAACGTTCGTCGTAACAGACGCCATTCTGTACACACATTAACAATAGCCAACCATTGATAGTCGTTATGTAACGTTCGTACTTAACAGACGCCATCTGTACAACATACAATAGTCACCTTGTGTCGTTAGATGTAACGTTCGTACGTAACGACCCAGTCTGTACACACAGTAACCAAGATCACCTTGATAGTCGTTAGAGTGTACGTTCTACGTAAGCACGCATCTGTACACACAGTAACAATAGTCACCCGTTTGATAGTCATTAGATGTAAACGGTTCGGCGTGGACTAAACAACGCCATCTGTACACCGTACAAAGTAGTCACCTTGATAGTCGTTAGTATGTACGTTTCGAACTAACAGCGCCATCTGTACACACAGTAACAAGTAGTTCCACCTGATAGTCGTTAGATGTTACGTCGTGACGTACCAGCCACACTACCACCTACATAGTCACCTGAGCGTAGGACTCGGAGTTACCCACTACAAGTACAATCACTTGATAGTCGTTAGATGTACGTTCGTACTAACAACGCCATCCTGTACCACGTAACAATAGTCACCTTGATAGTCGTTAGATGTAACGTGTCCGTACGTAACAGACGCCATCGTACCACAGTAACAATAGTCACCTTGATATCCTGTTAGATGTAACGTTCGTACATACAAGACGCCATCTGTACACCACAGTAACAATAGTCACCATTGATAGTCGTTAGATGTACCTTCGGACTAACAGAAGCCATTGTAACACACAGTAACAATAGTCCACTACATAGTCGTTAGATGTAACCCGTTCGTACGTAAAAACAGAAAACGCCATCTTACACCAGTAAACAATAGTCACACCTTGATAGTCCCTTTATGTAACGTTCGTACATAACAGACCCATCCTGTACACACGTTAACAATAGTCCACTTGATAGCGTTAGATGTAACGTTCGTACACAGTATGTACCCAGACATGTCCCTGATCTAGTACCGTCGTACTAACAACTTGTAACACATAAAAAGTCACTCTTATAGTCCGTTATATGTAACGTTTCGTTACCTAACAACGCCATCTGGGACACACAGTAAACATGTCCACCTTGATAGTCGTTAGATTCAACGTTCGTACTAACAGACGCCATCTGTACACACAGTAAACACTAGTCACCTTGATAGTCGTTAGATGTAACCGTTCCTACGTAACATAGACACCACTGTACACACGTACCAATCGTCCCTGATAGTCGTTAGATGTAACGTTCCTCACAGTAACAGAAACGCCATCTGTACACACAGTAACAATATTCACGCATTGATAGTCGTTAGATGTACACGTTCTACGTACAGACCCATCTGTACACACAGTACAATATGTCACCTTGATGTCGTTAGATGTCAACGTTCGTACGTAAAGACGCCGATCTGTACACACGTAACAATAGTCACCTTGATATTCGTAGATGTAACGTTGTACGTACAGACGCCAATCTGTAACACGTAACAATAGTGCCACCTTGAAGTTAGAGTACGTTCTAGACATAGATGGAAACCGTATCAAGTCATACTAATGCACGTGACTCGACCATCTGTAACACAGTAACAATAGTACACCTTGTATAGTCTTTAGATGTAACGTTCTGACGTAACCAGACGCCATCTGTAACAACAGTAACACTAGTCAACCTTGATAGTCGTTAGATTAACGTTTCGTACGATAACAGACGCCATCTCTGTACAAACAGTAACAATAGTCCCTTGATAGTCGTTAGATGTAACGTTCGTGACATAACAGACCCATCGTACACACAGTCAACAATAGCCCTTGATAGTCTAGATGTACTCTACGTACAACGACGCCATCTGTACACACAGTAACAATAGTCACCATGATAGTCGTTATAGATTAACGTCGTACTAACAGACGCCATCTGTGACACCATGTACACATAGGCCCTGATAGTCGTTAATTGTAACGTTCGTACTAACAGACGCCATCTGTGCACACAGTAACCAATAGTCCCCCTTGATAGTCCCTTCAGATGTAACGTTCGACGTAACAACGCCATCTGTAACACACATTAACAATATCACCTTATATTCTTAGATGACTTCCTACGTAACAGACACCATCTTACACAGTACAACTAGTCCACCTTGATAGTCGTTAGATGTAACGTTCGTAACGTAAACGACCCATCTGTAACACACATACAATAGTCCCACCATTGATAGTCGTTAGATTAAACGTTCCTACGTAACAGACGCCATCCTGTACACACAGTAACATATAGTCCCTTGATAGTCGTTAGATGTAACTTCGTACGTAACAGAACGCCAATCTGTACACAGTAAATATTCCCGTATCTTAGGCCGTCGTCTAAAGACTCTGACCATACAAAGTCCTTGATGTGTAGATTAACGTTCGTACATAACAGACGCCATCTGTACAAAATAAACAATATGTCCACCTGATAGTCGTTAGATGACGTCGTAGAACAGACGCCATCTGTACCACAGTAACAATAGTCACCTTGATAGTCGTTAGATGTAAGTTTACGTAACAGACGCCATCTGTACACACAGTAACAATAGTCCACCTTGATAGTCGTTATATGTACTGTTCGTGACAACATGACGCCATCTGTACACAACAGTAACAATGTCACCTGAAGTCGTTAGATGTACGTTCGTAATAACAGACGCCATGTACACACAGTAACAATATCACCTTGATAGTTCCGTTAGATGTAACTTTCTGCTAACAGACACCATCTCGGTACACCAGTAACACTCGTCACCTGTGATAGTCGTTAGATGTAACGTTCGTACGTAACAGACGCCTCTGTACACACAGTAACCATCAGTCCACCTGATGTCGGTTAGATGTAACGTTCTACGTAAACAGACGCCATCTGTACCACAGTACACATAGTCCACTTGTAGTCGTATATGTAACGTTCGTACGTAACCAGACGCACTCTGTACACACAAGAACAATAGTCACCTTGATAGTCGTTAGTATGTAACGTTCGTACATACCACCCATCTGTAACACAGTACAATAGTCCACCTTAGTCGTTGATATTAATTTCGTACGTAACAGACGCCCTCTGTACAAACAGTAAAATAGTCACCTTGTATTAGTCGTTAGTATGTAACGTTCCTACTAACAGACGCCATCTCGTACCACATAACAATAGTCCCCTTGATAGTCGTTGATGTAATAACGTTCGTACGTAACAGACGCGCCATCTGTACACACATAACAATAGTCACCTTGATCGTCGTTAGATTATACGTTCGTGACTATACAGACGCATCTGTAACCACAGTAAACAATGTCACCTTGATAGTCTTTAGAGTACCGTTCTACTAACAGACGCCACCCCTGTACACACAGTAACAATATCCACCTTGATAGTCGTTAGATGTAACGCTTTTACGTCACAGACCCATCTGTACACACAGTAACAATAGTCACCATGATAGCTTAGATGTACGTTCGTACTAACAGACGCATCCTGTACACACAGTTAACAACTAGTCACCGATGATAGTCGTTAGATGTAACGTTCCATACTCCAGGACGCCATCTGTCACCACACAGTAACAATAATCACCTTGATAGGCGTAGATGTACGTCTTACGTAACAGACGCCAATCATGTACCACAGTAACAATAGTCACTGATAGTCTTAGATTAACCGTTCGTAACTGTAACAGACGCCAGCTGTACACACAGTAAAATGATCCCTTGATAGTCGTTAGATTAAACGCCTCTTCGTACAGCAGACGCCATCTGTTACACACAGTAACCATAGTCCACCTTGATAGTCGTTAATGTAACGTCGTACGTAACGACGCCTCTGTACAAAACCGTAACAAGAAGTCACCTGATAGTCGTTAGATGTAACGTTCCGTACATAACATACGTCCATCTTTACACACAGTAACAATAGTCACCATGATAGTTCTTTATATGTTAACGTTCGGTCACAACTACCAGACTCCATCTGTACACACTAGTAACAATAGTCACCTTGATAGTCTTATAGATGTAACGTTTCGTACATAACAGACTCCATCTTTACACACAGTAACATAGTCAACCTTGATAGTCGTTTAGAGGTAACTTCCTACGTACAGACGCCATCTGTACACACGTAACAATAAGTCACCTTTGATAGTCTTTAGATGGTAAACGTTCGTACATACAGACGCCATCTGTACACCCAGTAACAATAGTCACCACCATGATAGTCACGTTAGATTTAACTTTCGTACATAACAGACGCCTCTGTACACACAGTAACCATAGTCCCATGATAAGTCGTTAGATGTAACGGTTCCTACGTAACAGACGCCATCTGTACACACAGTAACAATAGTCACCGTGATATCGTTAGATGGTAACGTTCCTACTAACATACGCCATCCTGTACACACAGTACAATATCACGCTTGATAGTCGTTAGATGTAACGTTCTTACAAACAGACGCCCTCTTACACACAGTAACAATAGTACCTTGATAGCGTTAGATGTAACGTTCTTACATCACAGACGCCATCTGTACACACGTACAATAGTCACTTCGATCGTCGGTAGATGTAAACGTTCCTACGTACCAGACGCCATCTGACACACAGTAACAATCGTCACCATGATAGTCGTTAGATGTTAACGTTCCTACTACAGACTCCATCTGTACACACAGTAACAATAGTCCAGCCTTGATAGTCGTTAGATGTAACGTTTCTACGTAAAACGCCATCGTACACACAGTAACAATGAGTCCACCTTGATAGTCGTTAGGGATTTAACTTTCCTACGTAACAGAACGCATCTGTACACACGTACCATAGTCACCGCTTGATGTCGTTAGAATGTAACGTTCCTACGGTAACAACGCCATCTGTACACCAGTAACAATAGTCCACCATTATTGTCGTTAGATGTAACTTTTCGTACTTAACAGACGCCATCTGTACAAACAGTAACAATATTACCGTGATAGTCGTTAGATGTTACGGTCGACGTAACAGACCGCCATCTGTCAACATTAACAATAGTCACCTTGATAGTCTTAGATGTAACGTTCGTAAGTAACAACGCATCGTACAAACAGTAACAATAGTCACCTTGAAGTCGTTAGATTAACGTTCTTACGTAACAGCAGACGCCATCTTCTGTACACACAGTAACAATAGTCACCTTGATAGTCCCGTTAGATTGTAACGTTCCTACGTAACAACGCCATCTGTACACACATAACAATAGTCACCTTGTAGTCGTTAGATGTACACGTTCGTATACGTAACAGACCCATCGGTAACCACAGTAACAATATCCCTGATAGTCGTTAGAGGTAAACGTCGTACTAACAGACGCCAATCTGTAACACCAGTAACAATAGCCCTTGATAGTCCGTTAGATGGTAACGTTCGTACTAACAACGTCATCTGTACCACGTCCAATAGTCCACCTTGATATTCGTTAGATGTAACGTTCTTACGTAACAGAACGCCATCTGTACACTACATCACATAGTCACCTTGATGTCGTTAGATGTAACGTTCGTCACGTAACAGACGCCATCTGTACCAACAGTAACAATAGTCACCTTGATAGTCGTTAGATGTCACGTTCGTCACTTAAACATACGCCATCTGTACACATCCGTAACAATAGTCCCTTGATAGTCCCGTTAATGTAACGTTTGTACGTAACAGACTCCCATCTGTACACACAGTACAATAGTCACCTTGTCATAGTCCGTTAGATTAACGTTTCCGTCGACAGACGCCATCTGTACACCAGTAACAATAGTCACCTGATGTCGTAGATGTATACATTCCTACGTACAGACGCCTCTGTACACACAGTAAACAATAGTCACTTGATAGTCTTTAGATGTCCACGTTGTACGTAACAGACGTCCATCTGTACACCAGTAACAATAGTCACCTTGATAGGTCGTTTAGATGTAACATGCCACGTAAAGACGCCATCTGTACACACAGTAACAAGTAGTCACCTTGATAAGAGTCGTTAGATGTAACGTTCCATACGTACAGACGAGGCCATCTGTACCACATTAAACAATAGTCACCTTGATAGTCGTTAGATGTAACGTTGTACGTAACAGACGCCATCTGACACACTGTAACAATATCACCTTGATGTCGTGATGTAAACGTTCGTACGTAACAGACGCCATCTGTACACAAACATAACATAGTCCACCTTGATAGTCATTAGATGTAACTTCGTACGTACCAACGCCATCTGTAAACACAGTAACAATAAGTCACCCATTGATAGTCGTTAATGTAACGTGCGTACGTAACAACTCCTCTGTCCCACAGCAAACAATAGTCCCCTTGAATAGTCGTTAGATGTAACGTTCGTACGTACAGACGCCATCTGTACACACAGTACAATAGTCCCTTGCTAGTCTTAGATGTAAACGTTCGTACTTAACAGACGCCCATCATGTACACACAGGAACCATAGTCATACCTTTAGCAGTCGTTATACTTTGTAACAACGTTCGTTCACGTAACAACGCCATCCTGTACCACAGAACAGTAACATAGTCCACCTTGATATTCGTTAGATGTAACTTTCGTACGTAACAGACGCCACTGTACACACAGTAACAATATTCACCTTGATGAGTCGTTAGATGAAACGTTCGTACGTACCAGACGCCATCTGTACCACAGTAACAATAGTGCCACCTTGATATTCGTTAGATGTACGTTTCGTACGTACCAGACACAATCTGTACACACAGTAACATATCACCTTGAATATTCGTTAGATTTAACGTTTTCTACGTAACAGACCCATCTGTACACACAGGACCAATGTCACCTGATAGAGTCGTTGATGTAACCGTTCGTAACGTAACAGAACGGCCATCTGTACACACATTAAAATAGTCCCATTATAGTCGTTAGATGTAACGTGCGTACGTACCGACGCCATCCCTGTCACACACAGTAACAATAGTCCACCTTGATAGAGTCGTTAATTTAACGTTCGTACTACAGACACCATCTGAACATAAAACCGTAACAATAGTCAACCATGATAGTCGTTCGATGTAACGTTCGTACATAACAGACCCATCTGTACCACAGTCACAAAGTCACCTTGATAGTCGTTAGATGTAACGTTGTACGTAACAGAGCCATCTGTCACACATAAACAATAGTCACCTTGATAGTCGTTAGATGTACGTTCGTACGTACAGCCGCCATCTGTACACCAGGAACATATCACCTTGATAGTCCGTTAGATGTAACGTTCGTCGTAACAGAACGCCATCTGTCACACAGTAACAATAGTTAACCTTGATAGTCGTTAGATGTAACGTTCTTACGTAAACAACACCATCTGCTACACACAGTAACAATATTCACCTTGATGTCGTTAGATGTAAAACTTCGTACGAACAGACGCCATCTTACACACATAACAATAGTCCCCTGAGAGTCGTTAGATGTACGTTCGTACATAACGACGCCATCTGTACACACAGTAACATAGTCACCTTGATGTCGTTAGATTAACGTTCGTACTAACAGGACCCATCTGTACACACATAACATAGTCACTTGTATAGTCCGTTAGATGGAACGTTCGTACTTAACAGACACATCTGTACACACGTAACAATAGTAACCTTGCTAGTCGTTAGATGTAACGTTTCTTACTTAAACCAGACTCCATCGTATCACACACAGTAACAATAGTCACCTTGATAGTCGTTAGATGTACGTTCGTCATAACAGCCGCATCTGTACACACAGTAACAATGTCACCTTGATAGTCCGTTAGATGTAACGTTTCGTACGTACAGACGCCACTGTCACACGTAACAATAGTCACCTGATATCGTTAGTGTAACTTTCGTACGTAACAGAACAACCACTGTAGGCACACACCATAGTCATCCCCTTGATATCGTTAGATGTAACTTATCGACGTAACAGACGCCATCTGTACCACCCGTAACAATAGTCACCTTGATAGTCGTTGAGTAACGTTCGTACTTACGCCGCCATCTGTTACACACATAACAATAGTCACCTGTTGATAGGCGTAGAATGTAACGTTTCGTACGTAACAGACACCATCTGTACCACCGTAAACAATAGTCACCTTATAGTCCGTTAGAGGTAACGTTCGTAAGTACCATACGCCATCTTTACACACAGTAACAATAGTCCACCTTGAGAGTCCGTTAGATGTAACGTGCGTACATAACACGCCATCTGTACACCCAGTAACATAGTCACCTTGATATCCCGTTAGATGTAACGTTCGTACGTAACAGACGCCATCCCTGTACACACAGTAACATAGTCACCTTGAAGAGTCGTTAGATGTAACGTTCGTACGTAACAAGACACCATCTGTACACACAGTAACAAAGTCACCTTGATGTCGTTAGATGTAAAGTTCGTACTTACAGACGCCATCTGTAACACAGTAACAATAGTCCCTGATAGTCGTTAGGATGTAACGTTCGTACGACCAGACACCATCTGTAACACAAGTACATAGTTCCACCTGATAGTCGTTAGATTTTAACGTTCGTACGTAACAGACGCCATCTGTACACACCGTAAAACAATAGTCACTAGCTTGATAGTCTTTAGATGTAACGTCGTTCGTAACAGACACCATCTTTACACACAGTAACAATAGTCCCACCTTGATCGATTTCGTTGATGTAACGTTCGTGACGTAACAGACCACCATCTGTACACACAGTAACAATTAGTCAACCTTATAGTCGTTAGATGTACGTTCCTACGTAACCGAACGCCTCTGTACACACAGTAACAATAAGTGCACCTTGATAGTCGTTAGATGTAACGTTCGTCACATAACAGACCCATCGTACACACGTAACAAAGTCACCTGATATCGGTTAGATTAACGTTCGTACGTAACAGACGCCATCTGTACACCAGTACAATAGTCACCTTATTGATAGTCGTTAGAATGTAACGTTCCTAGTAACAGACGCCATCTGTACACACAGTAACAATATCACCTTGAGAGTCGTTAGATGTAACGTTTCCTACTCAACAGACGCATCTGTACACACAGTACATATCACCATGATAGTCCGTTGAGTAACGTTCGTACGTACAAGCGCCATCTGTCCCAGTTAACATAGTCACCTTGATAGTCGTTTAGATGTACGTTCGTACGTAACACGCCATCTGTACACACATAAACAATAGTCCACCTTGATAGTCGTTGATGTAAGTTCGTACGTACGACGCCATCTTGTACACAGTAACAATAGCACCTGATAGTCGTTAGATGTAACGTTCGTACGTAACAGAGCCATCTGTCACACAGTAACATAGTCCCTTATAAGTCGTTAGATGTAACGTTCGTAACGGAACAACGCCATCTGTAACACCAGTAACATAGTCCACCTTGATAGTCGTTAGATGTAACGTTCTTACAACATACGCCATCTGGTACCCACAGTAACATAGGTCCCCCCTTGATAGTCGTTAGATGTAACTGTTCGTACGGAACGACGCCATCTGTCCACACAGTACCATAGTCACCATTGATAGTCCGGTTAGATGTACGTTCGTACTTAACAGACGCCATCTGTACACACAGTAAACAATAGTCACCTTGATAGCGTTTAGATGTACGTTCTACGTAACAGACGCCATCTTACACACGTAACAATAGTCACCTTGATATCGTTAGATGTAACGTTCGTACGTAACAGACGCATCTGTTACACACGTAACATAGTCCATGATAGTCGTTAATTGTAGCCGTTTCGTACTAAACAGACCGCCCCATCTGGTACACTAACAAGTACACAATAGTCACCTTGATAGAGTCTTTAGATTAACGTTTCGTACGTAACCCGACGCCATCTGTACACACCAGTAACAATAGTCACCCTTGATAGTAGTCGTTAGATGTAACGTTCGTACGTAACAGACGCCATGCTTACACACAGTAAAACAATAGTCACCTTGATAGTCGTTAGATGTAACTTTCGTGCACTTACAACCCATCTGTACACCACAGTTAAGCAATAGTCACCTTTGATAGTCGTTAGATGTAACGTCGTCGCGACGTTAAAAACAGACGCCATCTGTTTCACACATAACAACAGTCCCCTGAATTAGCCGTTAGATGTAACGTTCGTGACGTAACGTACGCCTCTGTAAAAACACAGTAAACAGTATCACCGTTGATAGTCGTATAGATGTAACGTTCGTACGTTACAGACGCATTTGTACACCGTAACAATAGTCACCTTTGAAGTCGTTAGATGTAACGTTCGTAACGTAACAGACGCCATCTGTACACACAGTAAAACACAATAGTCACCTTGATAGTCGGTTAATGTACACGTTCGACGTAAACAAAAGACGCCATCTGTACAAACAGTAACAATAGTCCACCATGATTAAGGTCGTTAGATGTACAGTTCGACTAACGCGACGCCAATTGTACCACTTTTTAGTACCAATAGTCCTCCTGATAGTCTTTGACGCATGTGTCCGTTCGCACATAACAGAACGACTTCCCATCGTGTAAACACATTTTTAGCCACATAAGTGCTTCCACCCCACATTTAGATAGTTTTGTAGCTTTGTTTATTGTCACAAAGTTTCGTACGTACAGACGCCATTGTTACCACAGTCAACCAACGTCACCCATTGTATAGTCGTAGATGTAAACTTCGTTACGGGTATTACCAGACGCCATCTGTACCACAGTAACAATAGTCACCTTGAATCGAGTCGTTAGATGTAAACGTTCTACGTGTAACGCAGTACGTCTCGTACCACACAGATACAATAGTCACCTTGATAGTCGTTTGATTGTCAACTTCGTTATTCGTTAACAGACGCCCATCTGGTACACACAGTAACATAGTCACACTGAGTAGTCGTTAGATGTAACTTCGTCCTTAACAGACGCATCTGTACCACAGTAAACAATATCACTGATAGTGTATGATGTAACGTTGTCGTGACTAAAAAGACGCCCAATCCTGTACACACAGTAACAATAGTCCAACCTTGATTATAGTCGTTAGCTAACGTTCGTACGTAAAGACACCATCTTAACACATAACAAATAGTCACCTTTGATAGTCGTTAATTAACGTTCGTACGTAACAGAAGGCCATCGTTACCCCACAGTAACATAGTCACCTTATAGGTCTTTAGTATGTAACGTTCGTACGTAACAGACGCCATCTGTACCACACTAGTAGTAACAATAGTACTTGAAGTTGTTAGATGTGCAACTCTTCGTACGTAAAACAGACCATCTGTAACACAGTAAAACAATAGTCCACCTTGATGAGTCGTTAGATGTAACTTCCTACGTAACAGAGCTCTTTACAACACAGTAAACAATAGTCACCTTGATTCGTTAAGATGTACGTTCGACGTAACAGACGCCATCTAACCACCACAGTAACAATAGTCACCTTGTAGTCGTGATGTCACGTTCGTACTAACAGAGCGCCATCTGCTCACACCAGTACAACATAGTACACCTGATAGTCGTTAGATGTAACGTTCGTACGTAACAGACGCCAAATCTGTACACACAGTACAATAGTCACCTGTAGTCGTAGATGTAAACTGTCGTACTAACAGACGCAATCTGACACCACAGTAACATTAGTCCACTTGATAGTCGTTAGATTAAACGTTTCGCTACGTAACAGACGCCATCTGACAAACAGTAACATAGTCAACCTTGAAGTCGTTAGATGTAACGTTCGTTACGTAAACAGACGCGCTCTGTTACACCACAGTAAACAATATCACACCTTGATAAGCGTTTAGATGTAACGTGCGTACGTAACAGGACGCCATTGTTACATCACAGTAACAATAGTCACATTGAAGTCGGTAGATGTAACGTCGTACGTTACAGACGTCATCTGTACCACACAGTAACAATAGTCACCTTGAAGATAGTTAGATTGTAACGTTCGTACGTACAGACGCCATCTGTACACCAAGTAACAATAGTCACCTTGATAGTCGTTTAGATGTAACGTTCGTACATAACAGACGCCATCTGTTACACACAAGTAACCAATAGTCCACCTTGATAGTCGTTAGATGTAAACGTTTGTACGTAACAGACGCCATCTGTACACACAGTAACAATAGTCAAACCCCCCCTTGATAGTCTTAGATTTAAACGTTTAGTACATTAACAGGACGCCATCTGTACACAACAGTAGAACAATATCACCTTGGGATAGTCGTTAGATGTAACGTTCGTACAATAACAGACCCATCTGTTACACCACAGGAACATAGTCACCTTGATAGTCGTTAGATGAACGTTTCGTAAGTAACAGAACGCCATCTGTGACACACAGTAACAATAGTCAACCTTGATAGTCGTTAGTGTAACTGTTCGTACGTAACAGACGCCATTCGTACACACAGTAACAATAGTCACCATTGATAGATCGTTTAGATGTAACGTTCGTACGTACACAGACGCCCATCTGGTACACACAGTAAAACATAGTAACCTTGATAGTCGTTTTAGAGTGTAACGTTCGTAGTAACGACGCTACACACAGTAAAACATATAGTTCACCTTGATTAGTCTTAGATTTAACGTTCGTACATAACAGACGCCTATACTGTACCACAGTAAACAATAGGTCACTTGATAGTGTTAATGTACCGTTCCTACGTAACAGGACGCCATACTGTACACACAGTAACCATAGTCACCTTGATAGTACGTTAGATTAACGTTCGTACGTTAAGACGCCATCCCTAGTAACAAACACAGTAACAATAGTCACCTTGATATGTCGTTAATGTAACGTTCCTACGTAACAGACGCCCTTGTACACACATGTAACAATAGTCACCCCTTGTAGTCGTTAATAGGTTAACGTTAGACATAAACGACACCATCGTACACACAGTAACCATAGTCACACCTTGATAGTCGTTAGATGTAACGTTCGTAGCAGTAAACAGACGCCATCGTGTACAAAACAGTAGACAATAGTCACCTTGATATGTTAGATGTAACGTTCCCTCGTAACAGACGCCATATTTACACACAGTAACAATAGTCACCTTGATAGTCGGTTAGATATACGTTCGTACGAACAGACGCTACCACCACAGTAAACATAGTCCCCTTGATAGTCGAGATGTAACTTTCCTCCGTAAACAGACGCCATCGTCACACACATAACATAGTCACCTTGATACGTCTTATATGTAACGTTCTAGTTACACAGAAGCGGCCCTTTTCATCTGTTACACAACAGTAACAATAGTCAAACCTGATAGTGCGTTAAGAGGTAACGTTCGTACGTAAACCAGACGCCATCTTTGGTTTTGGAACACCACATAACAATAGTCCCATGATAAGTCGTTAGATGGTAAACGTTTCGTTAACTAAACAACGCCATCTGTACACACATAACAATAGTCACCTTGTAGGTCGTTAGATGTAACGTTTCGTAGTACGTAACAGACGCCATACTGTACAAACAGTAACAATAGGTCACCTTGATAAGTGTTAGATGTAAGTTTCGTAACTAACAGACGCACATCTGTACCCACGTAAACAAGTAGCCACCTGGATAGTCGTTAGATTTGAAACGTTCGTACCGTAAACAGACCATCGTGTACACACAGTTAAACAATAGTCACCTCTGATAGTCGTTAGATGTAACGGTTTCGTACGTACAGACGCCATCTGTGACCACGATTAACAATAGTCACTTGATAGTCATGTAATGTGTAACGTAGTACGTAACAGACCCATCTGTACACCCACAGAGTACCCCTGGTAAGTACCCCTGGTAAGTCCCTTGGTACGTTCCTTTGGTAAGTACCCACTGGTAAGTACCCTGGTAAACGGTCCTTTGGTTAAAGTTCCTTTTGGTAGTACCCTTGTAAAGTTCCTTGGTAAAGTACCCTGGTAAGTACCCTTGTAAGTACCCTTGGTTAAGTACCCCTGGTCAATGTAACCCTTGGTAAGTTTCTTTTGGTAAGTACCCTTGGGTAAGTTCCTTGGTTAAGTACCCCGGTAGTACCCTTGGTATAGACCCCATGGTAACACCCACTGTTAAGTACCTTGGTAATTCCTTTGTACTACCCCTGTAAGTATCCCTTGGTAAGTACCCTTTGGTAAGGTTCCTTTGGTAAGTACCCCTGTGCTTGTAGTTCCTTGGTAAGTTACCCTTGGTAAACCTTGGTCACCATGGTAAGTAACCCTTAGGCTAAGTGACCCTTGGTAAGTTCCTTTGGTAAGTACCCCTGGTAGTTGCCGTGCATACGGAGTACAGGAGAATTCTGTTATTACCAATCTCACGTAAAGGCCAAAGGTGGGATGTGGTGTGTGAGGGAGGTTGAGTTGGAAAGGAGGGCACATACGGGCAGAACCGGCACGACTGCCTAATGGTGAAAGTTGAAACCTGGTGTGGGCGAACACTTGAACTATACTTTCCATTTAACTATGTTACATCCATGGGATTTTACATCCGTGTCACGAGCTGCCGGTAGAATACTGTAAATGGCTATTCACTAAATAGGAAAATAATCTTATTCAGATGTACATATCGAGATTCTAGTAACACGACGTGGAGGAAAGTGATCCACGCACTTGGTCATGTTACTGTATGTTATAAAGGAGATAGGTATATTCTGGAGGTGGTCCTTGTGTAGGGTCACGTATGTAACGGATAGGTACCTGCTTGGTAATAAATGCATGTAATTGGCATGTTGGAGGGACAACACGTGTAGAAATGACGGTTTTTTTTTGTTCCAGGTTGTTTGGAAGTGTCCAGTTTGAAACAGGGAACAGGTGTCCTGGTCCTTACGCAGTCTCCTGTGGCTGGAATGAACTTTCTATCACGTGCCTGTCACCCCCACGCATTGGGTACCTCTACATCGGCATTGGGAGCGTAAAACATCGACCTGCCTTTATGATTGGACCCTCTCCCCTAATAATCCAGGCAGACAGTGCTGTCTCTATGTTCCTTCTTACCGTGGGCATTTTGTGCACACCACACCAGTCAATGTCACATTTCATTGGTGGAAACCACTGTGGCCCCTCCCCCTGGTTCCTATTTACCATTCAACTAACAATAAAAAAAAACACTTTGCATTTTGTTTCTTGCTTATTCCGTGACTCAATCCCAGTTGGAATGGATTTCCCAGGTATTATCTGTGTGGGGGTTGGGTGGGTAATAAGGAATAAGGAGAGTTTCATTTGTAACGCCCCAGTTCAAGCACAACCTTATACTCCAACAAAGCAGTGGTTTCTTGGGAGAACAGGTCCCCTGGGATCACTGGGCTGCTTGCCAAACTGGCTGCTGAATCCTTCCGGCTTCAAGCTAAGGACAGGGTGAATGTTTCCTCGCTCGGTCTCCCTTGCTAGCTTTCCCCTCTGCCAAAGCCCTAGTTTTTGCTCCTCCTCCTCGCGACCAGCCTCACAATCTAATGGGCAGATAGTAGTTAATCAGCTCTTGGCTGCAGGATACTGCCTTCAGCATGTATCCTATCTCTTCCCTTGTCTATTGCTTCCCCCCCCTGTGGATACTTTACATTCCCAAAATGGCCAACCTTCAAACCAACAGCCAATCTTCAGGGCTTGCGAACAGCCAATCAGGCAATTACTTACTCAATCCAGCAAGCATAGCCAAGCAGGCACGTTACTAGGGGTTTTGGACGGCAATCCCAGGATTTTACCCATTGAGCCACCCTGGGGACAAAGGACTACTGCAATATCCCCACAACAGTGTGCAGTTATTTCATTTATTAACGATGGGCACACTCTCTCCGATCATAAGCATCGGATATTTAATTAAACATCAAAACGTCCCTTGACATTGTGGGCCACCACCTGTAAATCTTCTAGTTAGACGACGAGATGGCAGAGGAATAGTTTTAGTTCCCCTGATCTTGGCTCCTCTTTACAACGGGAAACATGTTTCTTTGTATCAGGGTAATAATTAATTCCTACTGTCTCTTGCTCAACCCCTTTAAGGTGCCATTAGGGGTCCAGAAGGGCACTGTTTGTGGGGGCAACCATCGATTTTAACACAGGGCCTGCCTGTTACATCTGTATTACTAGGACTGGCTGGTTGCTGTTGGTTTGTGTGGCAATCCTTATTGCCAGTGCTCCACCGTGTTTGGAATTACCTATATTTTATACAGGTGTTTTCATTTGTGTTAAAGTTAACAATAATAACACAATAGTGCAGAACACGACAAAACATATTAAAATACTGGAAATGATGTGCACTTTTTGCCCTCTTCCGTGGTTGAACTATGCAATGTTGGTTACCAACCGTGTGATGGGAATTGGTAGGAGGACATGAACTGGGATTGGTACCATTTACTTCCTGTTCAGCTATTATGAAATGGACTCACATGTATCTGGTCGGGAATGGATAGAAATGTGACAGGTGTGTGTGTTGGGGATGAAAAACGCCACATATACACATCCAATAATCAACTGACCGTTTTCATTTCAGTGTGTCTCGGTCGGGTGCGAAATATTTGATGGTTTCTTGAAGGTTTATTTGGCCAAGGGGAACCGGCCCATAACACTGTTTGTGCAAACTAACGAAGAACGTTCGGACGCTGTAAAACCACAAACTGTCGTGTACCCTCTAATTGCCGCACGCTTGGTCAAGGCAACGGTATGGAAGTGGCTACTTTTGCCGGTTACGAACAGTCCCTCCTGGGATGGACTGGTCAAAAGGGATTGGCACCATATGTAACCCCACCTTGTGTGTTTAATGGCCCTAACAGTCTGATGTCCCATCCCTGCTGTAACAATGATACAATCACCAAGAAAGGCAGAGTTAACGTAGAATGAGCCTGTGCAGATTAACAAGTAAGGTGGGAGAGAAGTTGAGATCAAGTGAAACCATTGGCAAGGGTTGTTTTGTACAATGGACATAAAGAAAATACCAATCAGGGATGTTTATGAGAGAAGCATTAACTGTTCCGTTCCTCCAAGGTATAACCCACAAAAGTTACACCAGGGACAAATCTATCCAATACCAAATGCAGACACATTTTCAGGGACATGTCTCCCCCTAAAATTTGTTCAGAAATCCTTTACTGCACAGTCGCCCCGGTTTACAAAAGGAATGATAAAAAAACTGTTCCCGGCAGATTGTGGAAAGTTTTGGCTACGAGCTCAGCAAACAAGGGAAAAAACATGTCTCCACGAGTTACAAGTCACGGTGCTTGCCAGTTCTTTCACGGCAGTTTAACATCCCCACAGACCGGGTGTTCTCTGCACCCAGAACATGGGGACTTGGGATTGTTTTGATGGCCAGATGACCTTAAAGGGTTACGTGTGATGGGGCAACGTGATTCCAGTTCCTGACTTGGCCACTTGGGAGGACTCTCCCTGTTCTGTTAGTGTCAGAAAAAAAACCATTTCGTCCTGTACCGTAAATAAAGAACAGTGGGGAAACAGTCATAAGATTCCTGTAACTGATCTCCACCATTGACGTGAAACTGGTGGAAAACCGGGGCCACCTAGAATTTCCCCCCAGGCAACCTCTGGCAGGATACACAGGGCCGTTCAGGATACAACGCAATGCCAGGGGGGTGCAAGATCCTCATTGATGCCTTGCTATTGCCCTGCACTTATATTCAGGCTGTGATGTATCAGGTATCTGCCATAAAACCTCAATACGTCCTGGGAACCCAAAGCTTCCAAGGAGTTCCGAACTGATCTGATCCCAATCATCATTTTAATTATTCCATTTATGTGGGTTGAGAGATGTAAGTGAATGTGAAATATAATATATAGTGATAGTGCCAAACCCCCAACTGTAAATGTATGACGGTTTATTAGAAGTCACCGAGGCATTCCGGACCATATACAAAGTACGAGGCGGCAGGCCCGATACCTTTTATACAGGCACGGAAACTCCAAGGTGATTTTGAATATCCTTAATAATTTTACAGTTGGTCGGGGTGCATTATATCTTATAACCTCCCCTTTGTGTCTTCTGGTTTCCTTCTCCCCCTGGAAACTGTTAAGATTATAAGGCTATAATCTACAGTTTCTCCATGAGCACATCCACTACAGGGTAGGTTATATATATAATCTGCCAAAAAGGTTTCAATTAATACTAATTGTGCCCTGTAATGGAGAATTCCAATGGTGAACCATTCTTCCTCATGTCCATAACCTGATTATTGAATCTTGTATCGCCCTTATCTGTGGCAATAGATGGTCATAGATCTTTTTTTTGAATTTCAACGCCCACATTCCCCATTTCCGCTACATCTTCAATTTATTGCTGTGTCTCAGGCCAAGTCGTTGTCACCAGTTCCCCCTTTCGGTTATTATTATTAAGTTTTGGTCAAGGGAGTAAATGAATACAGTGTGGCTGTCAGAAGGATCATCTTCTTCTGTAGGAACTTGTCTGTCATTTTCATTCTACAAAACGTACTTCTCGTCTCAGAGTCAAAAGCTTTGATCTCTTTCAAGGCGGAACATTACCGTTGTTAAAGATAGAAATGAAAATATCTGGCCAGGGACCAAATATGTTACTTACCTGAATTTCGATTGTTTGTACACATGACCTCACTAGGGCTAATTAATAGGGCCATTATATGGATACCAATTATGTACCAAGTGATGGTATCTACTTTACCATCAAGGATTTCAGTATTCTTCCCTCTTCTCCCGAACTTGGTTAATTAAAAGGCAAAACGAAGTTCCCCTCTCCCCCCATTTATTCAGTGCAGGCACCAGAGAGTCCCCTTCCCCTTATATCAAGGGCAGGCACAGGAAGTCCTTTCCCATTTATAATCAGTGCAGCACAGGAGTCCCCCTTCCCCTTTAGTTAGTTGGCAGGATACAGGAAGTTCCCTGTCCCCTAGAAGGCCATGCAGGCAAGGAAGCTCACTTCGCCCTTTATATTTTGCAGCACAGGACATTCCCCTTCCCCCTTTAATATCACGTGCAGGCACAGGAGTCCCCTTCCCCTTTATATCAGTGCAGCACAGAGAAGTCCCCCTCCCATTTTAGTTTCAGTGCAGGCACAGGAAGGTCCCCTTCCCCTATATAGCCATGCAGCACAGGAAGCCCCTTTCCCCCTTATATCTGGCGGCACAGGAAGTCCCCCTTTCCCTCTTTATAATCAGGGACAGGCAGCAGGAAGTCCCTTTCCCATTTATATATGTGCAGGCACAGGAAGTCCCCTGCCCCTTTATATTAGTGCAGAACAGGAAGTCCCCTTCCCCTATATAGCCATGCAGGCACAGGAAGCCCCTTCCCCTTTATATTTGTGCGGCACAAGGAATTTCCCCTTCCCCTTTTATATCAGTGCAGGCACAGGAAGCCACCTTCCCCTTATATATCAGTGCAGGCACACGGAGTCCCCTCTCCCATTTATTCAGTGCAGCACGAATCCCCTTCCCATTTTATAATCAGTGGCAGGGCACCAGAAGTCCTTTCACCTTTATTACAGTGCAGGAAGGAATTCCCCTTCCCATTTACTATCAGTTGAGGCACGAAAGTCCCTTTCCCTATAACGGTGCAATGCACAGGGAAGTCCTCTTCCCATTTTATATCAGTGCAGGCACAGGGAAGGTCCCCTTCTTACTCTGCAATCCTTCGTTATACAGTGCATGGCCACAGGGAAGTCCCTTCCTCGTTATATCAGTGCAGGCACAGGAAGTCCCTCCTTTTTTCCAGGCCAGGTCCTTCTATATCGGTGCAGGTTGACACGGAAGTCCCCTTCCCATTTATATCAGTGCATGCACACGGAAATCCCCCTTCTTTCTTTATATCAGTGCTGGGCACAGGGGAAGTCCCCTTCCCAATGTTAATCAGTGCAGCACAGAAGTCCCCTTCCATTTATATCAGTGGCAAAGGGGCACAGGGAATCAACCCTTACCCCTTTATATTGTGCAGGCAACAGGGAAATCCCTTCTTTATACGAGGCCACAAGTGTTCCCCCTCCCCCCTTTATATCAGTGCAGGCAACAGGAAGTCCCTTTCCCATTTATAGCCAGGTCCTTATTTTGTGCGCGCACAGGAAGTCCCTTTCCCTTTATATAGTGCAGCACAGGAAGTCCCTTTCCCTTTATATACGGTTGTCAGGGCACAGGAAGTCCCCTTTCCCATTTATATCAGTGCAGGCACAGGAAGTCCATTTCCTTTATAATCGGTTGCAGGCACAGAAGTCCCCCCCAGTTTATTATCAGTGCAGGCACAGGAAGTCACTTTCCCTTATTATCGGTGCAGGCCACAGGAAGTCCCCTTCCATTTATATCAGTGCAGGCACAGAAGTCCCCTTCCCCTTTATAATCATTCAGGCGGCACAGAAGTCCCCTTCCCATTATACAGTGCAGGCAAGGAAGTCCACCTCCCGATTTATATCAGAAGTGCAGGGCACCGGAAGTCCCCTTCCCCTTTATATCTGTGCAGGCACAGGAAATCCCCTTCCCATTTAATCTGTGACAGGCCACAGGGAAGTCCCCTTTCCCATTTAATATAGTGGCAGCCAACAGGAAGTACCCCTTCCACCTTTATATCAGGTGAGGCACAGGAGTTTGTTTCCCTCTTATAATCAGTGCTGCACAGACAGTCCCTTCCCCTTTAATCATGCAAGGCCCGGAAGTCCCTTTCCCTTTATATCGGTGCAGGCACAGGACAGTCCCCTTTCCCCTATTATACTGTGCAGGTATAGGAAGTTCCCCTTCCCATTATATCAGTGCAGCAAGTCCCTCATTTATATCAGGCACACAGAGTCCCCTTCCCTTTATATCAGTTTGGCAGGCACATGAACAACCTGTGCTTGTTCCGTAGCCTGTCCGGTTCTTACATAAGTCAGTTTTCCTTGTGAGGCATGCCAGGAGGAAGGTTCTTAGAACGGTGCCTGTTCCATGTGAGGGGGTGGTCCATGGGAAGGTCTTCTGTACATTAGAGTCCATGTCCTATGTGAGGGGCTGGTCTAGGGGAAGGTTTCTGTTACATAGAGTCCATGTTCCATGTGATAATTGGTCCTGGGAAGGGTTTCTGTCCATAAGGTCCATGTTCCAGTGAGGGGCTGGTCTAGGGAAGGTTCTGTACATAGAGTCCATGTTCCAGTTGGATGGCTGGTCCATGGGGAAGGCTATTGTCCATTGAGGTCCATGTCCATTGAGGGGCTGGTCTAGGGAAGGTTCTGTTACATAGAGTTCCAATGTCTGTAGGCTGCAGGGGGGTCGTGCCATAGGTCATGGTCATTGAGGGGAAAGTTCTGTCCATAGGAGTCCATGTTCCATGTGAGGGGCTGGTCTAGGGAGGTTTGTACAGAGAGTCCATGTTCCCCCCCATGTGAGGTGGCTTGGTCCAGGTGGGAAGGTCTTGTCAATAGAGTCCATGTTCCATGTGAGGGGCTGTTCCAGGGGAAATGGGTCTGTCCATAGAGTCCAATGTTCCACCTGTGAGGGGCTGGTCATGGGAAGTTCTGTCCATAGAGTCCAATTTCCTGTGAGGGGCTGGTCAGGGAAGTTGGCGTACCATAAGTTCCATGTCCATGTGAGGGGCTGGTCCTAGGGAAGGATTCTGTCAGTAAGTCCATGTTCCATGTGAGGGGCTGGTCCATGGGAAGGTTCTGTTCACTAGAAGTCCATGTTCCCATGTGAGGGGGCCTGGTCCATGGAAGGGGTTTGTCATAGAGTCCATGTTCCATGTGAGGGACTGGTCTCGGGAAGGTTCTGTACACTAGAGTCATGTTCCAGTGTGAGGGGGCCTGGTCCAGGGGAAGGTTCTTCGTCCATAGAGTCCATGTTCCATGTGAGGGGGCTGGTCCATGGGAAAGGTTCTGTCAATAGAGTCCATGTTCAGTGAGGGGGCTGTCTAGGGAAGGTTCTGTAACATAGAGTCCATGTTCCATGTGAGGGGCTGGTCCCAGGGCATCATGTCCTAGTCCATGTTCATGTAGGGTGGCCATGGGTTTCTGGCATTGGGTAAGCAGGAGGGGCTGGTCCAAGGGGAAGTTTGTACATAGAGTCCATGGTTCCATGTGAGGGGCTGGTCCTAGTGCAGGTTTCTGTTACATAGAGTCCATGTTCCTGTGAGGGGCTGGTCAGGGGAAAAGGTTTTGTACCAAGAGTTCCATGTTCCAGTGTAGGGGTGGTTATGGAAGGTTTGTACATAAGGTCCCATGTTCCCATGTGAGGGGCTGGGTCCAGGGGAAGGTTCTGTCCATAAGTCCATGTTCCTATGGAGAGGGGCTGGGTCTAGGGAAGGTTCTGTAATAGAGGTCCATGTTCCCATGTGAGGGCGTGGTCCCAGTGGGAAGGTTCTGTGCCATAGAGTCATGTTCCATGTGAGGGGGCGGGTCCAGGAAGGTTTGTTCACATAGATCCATGTTCCAGTGAGGGGGCTGGTCCAGGGAAGGTTCTGTCCATAGAGGTCCAATGTTTTCCATGTGAGGTTGCTGGTCCAGGGGAAGTATTTGTTACCATAGAGTCCAGTTTCCATGTGAGGGCGGTCCAGGGGAAGGTTCTGTCACATAGGATTCCATTTCCATGTGAGGGGCGGTCCAGGGGAAGGTTCTCTGTCCATAGAGTCCATGTTCCATGTGATAGGGGCTGGTCCAGGGGAGATTTTGTACATAGAGTCCATGTTCCATGTGAGGGGCTGGTCAAGGGAAGGTTTCTTTCCATAAGTCCATGTTCCATGTGAGGGGCTGGTCCAGGGGGAGATTTTGTACATAGAGTGCTCATGTTTCCATGTGAGGGGCTGGTCTCAGGGGAAGGTGTTTGTGTACATAGAGTCCATGTTTCCATGTGAGGGTTGGTCCAGGGGAAGTTTGTACATAGAGTCCATGTTCCATGTGAGGGGCTGGTCCAGGGGAAGGTTTTGTACATAGAGTCCATGTTCCATGTGAGTGGCTGGGTCCAGGGGAAGGTTTGTTGTACATAGAGTCCATGTTTTCCATGTGAGGGGTGCTGGTCAGCATGGAAGGTTTTTGTCATAGATCCATGTTCCATGTGAGGGCTGGTCCAGGGAAGGTCGACATAGAGTCCAGGTTCCATGTGTAGGGCCTGGTGCCAGGGGAAGGTTTTTGTACATAGTCCATGTCCTGTGAGGGCTGGTCAGGGATGTGTTCGGCATAGAGTCATGTTCCATGTGAGGGCTGGTCCAGGGGAAGGGTTCTGTACATAGAGTCCATGTTGTGGGTTGCCAGGGAGTTCTGTGAGTCTGTGTCTGGTCCTGGGAAGGT
Source organism: Hymenochirus boettgeri (assembly GCA_019447015.1). NCBI lineage: Eukaryota > Metazoa > Chordata > Amphibia > Anura > Pipidae > Hymenochirus > Hymenochirus boettgeri. The sequence goes on from JAACNH010001854.1 coordinate 48,631, forward strand.
TCTGTTCCTAGAGTCCATGTTCCAATGTGAGGGGCTGGGTCCAAGGGGAAGGGGTCTGTACATATGGTCCATTGTTCCATGTGAGGCTGTCCATAGGGAATGTTCTTGTCCATAGAGTCCATGTTCCATGTTGAGGGCTGGTCACGGGGAAGGGTCTGCATTAGAGTCATGTTCCAGGTGTAGGGGGTGGTTCAGGGAAATGGGTCTGTACATAGAGTCCCATGTTCCATGTGAGGGGCTTGTCCATGGAATGTCTGTCCATATAGTCACCATGTCCATGTAGGGGCTGCGTCCTAGGGGAAGGGTCTGTCCATAGAGTCAATGTGTTCCTGGTTGAGGGGCTGGTCATAGGGAAGGGTCTGTCCAATAGGTCCATGTTCCATGTGAGGGGTGGTCTCAGGGAAGGGTCTGCCATAGAGTCCCATGTTCCATGTGAGGGGGCTGGTCTAGGGAAGGGTTCTGTACATAGAGGTCCATTTCCATGTGAGGGCCTGGTCCAGGGGAAGGGTTCTTGTACCATGCGTCCATGTCCATGTGAGGGGCTGGTCCAGGGAGGAATTTTGTACATAGAGTCCATTTCCATGTGAGGGGCTGGGTCAGGGGGAATTTGTACTAGGTCCATGCCATGTTGAGGGGCTGGTCCGTGGAGGAGTTCTGTCATTGAGGTCCTGTTCTGTGAGGGGCTGGTGCTAGGAAGGGTCTGTACATAGAGTCATGTTCCATGTTGAAGGCTGGTCCATGGAAGGGTCTGCTGTCCATGTTCAGTGAGGGTCGGTCCGGGAGATTGTATAGAGTTCCATGTCCGTGAAGGGGGGTGGTCTAGAGGGTAGATTTACATACAGTCCATGTTCATGGATTGGTGGTCCAGGGGAAGGGTCTGTCATAGAGTCCAATGTTGGCCAGATGAGGTGGGCAATGGGTGCAAACGGGAGGGGGAGAAATTTTGGTACATAGAGTCCAGTTGTTTACATGGGAGGGGCTGGTCCAGTGGGAGATTGGCCTTTTGTAGGCCATTAGAGTCCATATTTCCATGTGTAGGGCGGCGGAAGGGGGGGGGGGGGTCGCATGGAAGGGGAAAATTACGGTACGTGGTGGGGGAGGGGGTATTTTCGTGTTTTTAGTGGTTGGTCTTTTGTTTGTTTTGTGGACTTTATTGTTTTGTTTTCTTTCATTGTTGGTTGTTAAGGTTTCTGTACTGATCCATGTTCAAGGAGGGGGCTTCCAGTGGGGGAGGCTGGTCCATTAGGGAGTCCATTTTCAATGTTGAGGGGGCTGTATCCGTGTGAAGGTTCTGTAAATCATGGGTCTGTAGGCGATGGGAAGTTGTAATAGTCCAGCAGGAGGCTGTGTCCAGTAGGAAGGGTCGTCATGAGTCCCATTTCCATTGTGGGGGTGTATTAGTCCAGGAAATGGTCTAAATAGAGTAAGGTCTGAGGGGTGTCCCAGTGGAAGTCTGTCCATAATCACATGTGATCCATGAGTGAGAAGGGCTGGTCCATGGGGAAGGTTCTTGTCCATGAAAGATCAAACTGATTCCATGTGAGGGGCTGGTCTCAGGGGGAAGGGTTTCTGTCCCTAGGAGGTCCATTTCCAGTGAGCTGTTCTAGGCAGGTATGTATGAGTCCGGCTGGATCATGTCCATGGGGAGGGGTTCTAGTACCTAGGTCCATAGTTCCAAATGTGAGGGGGTCTGTGGTCCTGGGGAAGGTTTCTGTCGCATCGGATCCCAGTGGTACGGAATGTGAGGGGGGCTGTTCCAGGGGGAAGGGTCTGGCCACAAGTCCATGTCCAGTGAGTGGCTGGTTCATGGGTAAGGTTCTTACATTGAGTCCATTGTTCCATGTGAGGGGCTGGTCCATGGGAAGGTTCTGTCCATAGAGTCCATGTTCCATGTGAGGGGGGCTGGTCCCATGGGAAGGTCTGTCCATAGAGTCCATGTTCCATGTGAGGGGCGGTCCATGGGAAGGGTCTTCCTAGAAGTCCATGTTCATCTGGGAGGGCTGGTCCAGGGGAGGGTCCTGTCCATAGAGTCCATGTTCATGTGAGGGGCTGGTCTAGGGAAGGTTTGCTGTTACATAGGTCCATGTTCCATGTGAGGGCGGTCATGGGAAGGTTTTCTTACATAGGAGTCCATGTTTCATGTGAGGGGGCTGGTCCATGGGAAGGTTTTTGTACATAGAGTCCTGTTCCTGTGGGGGGGCTGTGTTCGGGAAGGGTCGTCATAGAGTCCAATGTTCATGTGAGGGGGTGTTCCAGGGGAAGGGTCGTACTAGAAGAGTACATGTTCCATGTGAGGGGCGTGTTCCAGGGGAAGGGTCTGTCCATAGAGTCCATGTCCAGTGTGAGGGGCTGGCCATGGGAAGTTCTGTCCATTAAGAATCAACTGTTTCCCATGGAGGGGGCTGGTCCAGGGGAAAGGTTCTGATCCATAAGAGTCCATGTCCATGTGAGGGGGCTGGTCAGTGAGGTTCGGTCCATTGAGTCCATGTTTCCATGTGAGGGGCTGGGTCCATGGGAAGGGTTCTGTAACTAGAGTCCATGTTTCCATGTGGGGGCTGGTTCAATGGGAAGGTTTCTGTCCTAGAGTCCCGTTCATGTAGCTGTCCAGGGGTCTGTAAGGTTCGCATAGGGGTCCGAAGGGTTCTGTCCATGAGTCCATGTTCCAGTGGGGGCTGGTCCCATGGGAAGGTTCATGTCATAAGAAGGTCCATGTTCATTGTGAGGGGCTGCAGGATCCTGTTAGATCATGCGGAGTCAGGTCCTCTGCCGGAAAATGGTCCTGTCCATGAGGGCGTCCATGGAGTTCCTAGTCAGTGTGCCAGGAGGGGACTGGTCAGCGGGGAAGGGTTCTGTCCATAGGGTCCATGTTCCATGTGAGGGGCTGGTTTTCCAGGGGTGAAAAGGGGTATGTCCATTGGGGGGTGATTTCTGTACATGAGAGTCCTGTTCCAGGGAGGGCTGGGTCCATGGGAAGGTTCTGTAACATAGGGAGTCCCATTCCATGGAGGGGTAGTCGTCATGGGAAGTTTCTGCCATAGAGGTCCATGTCCATTGTGAGGGGGGCGGTCCATGGGAAGGGTCTAGTCCATAGGAGTCCGATGTTTCATGTGAGGGCTGGTCATGGGAAGGGCTGGTCCATTGAGAGGTCCCTGTTCAGTGTGAGGGGCTGGTCAGGGAAGGGTCTGTCTGAGAGCCATGTTCCATGTGAGGGGCTGGTCTCTAGGAAAGGTTCTGTACCAATGAGCCAGTGTCCATGGAGGGTGCTGTGCCAGGGAAGGGTCGTCATAGAGTCCATGTTCCATGTGAGGGGCTGGGTCTCATGGGAAGGGGAAATGTCCATAAGTCCATTTCACATTGTAGGGGCTGGTCCATGGGAAGGGTCTGTCCATAGAGTTGTTCCCCCCCCCCCCAAAATGGTTCCAGTGTGAGTGGGCTGGTCCATGGGAAGGGGTCTGTCCATTAGAAGTCCATGTTCCATGGTGAGTGGGCTGGTCAGGAAAGGTTCTGCATAGATTCCTGTTCCAGTGTGAGGGGCTGGCTCAGGGAGGTTCTGTCCATAGAGTCCATGTGTCCATGTGAGGGGCTGGTCTAGGAAACAGGTTCTGTTTACTGAGTCCATGTTCCATGTGAGGGGGGCCTGGTCAGGGAAGGTTCTGGTCCATAGAGTCCATGATTCAATGTGCGGGGCTGGTCCAGGGTGAAGGTTTCTGGACATAAAGTCCATGTTCCATGTGAGGGGGCTGGTCCAGGGGAAAGGTTCTGTGCCATAGAGTCATGTTCCATGTGAGGGTGGCGGGAAGTCGGGATAATCATGTTCCAGGAATTGGCATGGTCCATTTCATGTGGATGGAGGTATGGGAGCTGTCCATTAGCGTCCATGTTTCCATGTGAGGGCTGGTCCAGGGAAAGGTTCTGGACATAGAGGTCCATGTTCCATGGAGAGGGACTGGTCCAGGGGAAGTTCTGTCCATAGTCCAGTGTTCCATGTGAGGGGCTGGTCCCTGGGAAGTTGTTCTGTCATAGATGTCCCAGTTCATGTGAGGGGCTGGTCCAGGGTGAAGTTCTGGACATAGAGTCCATGTTCCATGTGAGGGGGTGGTGTCCAGGGTAAGGTTCGTCCATTAGAGATCCATGTCTGTGAGGGGCTGGCCAGGGAGGTTATCTGTCCTGAGGTCCATGTCCATGTGAGGGGGCTGGTCCAGGGAAGGTTCTGGACATTAGAGTCAGTTCCCATGTGAGGGGCTGGTCCAGGGGACAGTTTTCTGGGACATTAGAGTTCCATTTTTCCATGTGAGGGCTGGTCCAGGGAGGTTCTGTCCATAGGAGTCCATGTTCCATGTGAGGGGACTGTCAGGGAAGTTCTGGACATAGAGTCCATGTTCATGTGATTGGCTGGCCATGGGAAGGTCTGTCCATAGAGTCCATGTTCCATGTGAAGGGGCTGTTCCAGGGGAAGGTTCTGGACATAGAGTTCCATGTTCCATGTGAGGCATGGGGCTGCGATCCATGTCTTAGGTGGCCTGGGAAGGTTCTGTCCTAGAGGCCCAGTCATGTGAGGGTCCGAAGTGCAAAAGGTTTCCTGTTCTCATGTGAAGGGGGCTGGTCCAGGGGAAGGGTTGACCTAGAGTCACTGTTCCATTGGGGGCTGGTCCCAGGGGAGGGGAAGTTCTGTCCATAGAGTCCCTGTTTTCCATGTGAGGGCGGTCCAGGGAAACGTTTCTGTCCATTAGATCCATGTTCCATGTGAGGGATGTCCGAGGAACGGTTCTGTCCATAGAGTCCATGTTTCCCATGTGAGGGGCTGGGCCGGGAAGGTTTTGTACATAGAGTCCCATGTTCCTGTTGAGGGGCTTGGTCCAGGGAAGGGTCTGTACATAGAGTCCATGTTCCCATGTTGAGGGGGTGGTCCAGGGAAGTGTTTTTTGTACAACTATAGAGTCCATGTTCCATGTGAGGGACTGGTTCCCAGGGAAGGTTTGTACATAGAGTCCATGTTTCCATTTGAGGGCTGGTCCAGGGGAAGGTTTTGTACATTAGGAGTCCATGTTCCAGTGAGGGGCTGCTGTCCATGGGGAAGGTTTTGTAATAGAGTCCTATGTTCCATGTAGGGGTGTTCCAGGGGAAGGTTTTGTACATAGAGTCATGTTCCATGTGAGGGGGCTGGTCCAGGGGAAGGTCTGCTTCCATAGAGTCCATGTTTCCATGTGAGGGCTGGTCCCAGGGAAGTTTCTGGACAATAGAGGCCAGTTCAAGGTGTGAGGGGCTGGTCCAGGGAAGGTTTTGTACATAGAAGTCCAGCTTGCCACTGTGAGGGGCTGGTCCAGAGAGTTCTGGACATAGAGTCCATGTTCCATGTGAGGGGCTGGTCCAGGGGAAGGTTGCTGGACATAGAGTCCATGTTTCCATGTGAGGGCTGTGCTCAGGGGAAGGTTTGTTTTTCTGGACATAGAGGTCCAGTTTCCATTGAGGGGCGGTCCAGGGGGAAGGTTCTGGACATAGAGTCCATGTTCCATGTGAGGGGCTGGTCACCTATATGGTTATTACACCTATGTAATAGAGCGTGTCACGTGTTTTACACATGCTGTAATGTGACGTAGCTACCACAAATCCTCCCAGCAATACACATTTAATCCACCTAAAAATTAGATTTTATTTGAAACCGGGAAGCAAAGGAGCAATATGCATGCGTGTGCATTGTAAGGGGGCGTGGTGGATGTGGTGGCCCCCAGTCATAGGGGCCCGATACACCGGTGATTTCTTTCTGTTCCTCCGATGGTT